>SEYY01020172.1:67500-80000 GCA_009176605.1 Armadillidium nasatum
ATTTGTGTACTTCCGAGCGTAGTGTGTGTGTGTGCGCGTGTGCGTGTGCGTGTGTGTGTATTTCTGTGTTTGCATAGGTGCATGGGTTTGTGTGTGTGTGTGTGTGTGTGTGTGCTCAAAAATGAACCACTTGTTGAACATTGATTAGTAATTCAAAGATTATTTTTTAAAAGTAAACGTTTACTCAGTCGCAAATATGTTAAACTCTCTCTCTCTCTCTCTCTCTCTCTCTCTCTCTCTCTCTCTCTCTCTCTCTCTCTCTCTCTCTCTCTCTCTCTTCTTCCTCTAACTCTTTCTCTATCTATCTATCTATATCTCTCTCTTTCTCTATCTATATCTTTCTATCTCTCTTTCTCTATCTATCTATCTTTTTCTCTTACTCTTTCTCTCTCCCTCTGTATCTCTTTTTTTCTCTCTCTTTTCTTCTTCCTCTTTCTCTTTCTTATACCATATATATATATATATATATATATATATATATATATATATATATATATATATATATATATATATATATATATATATATATATATATATATATATATATATATATATATATATATATATATATATATATATATATATATATATATATATATATATATATATATATATATATATATATATATATATATATATATATATATATATATATATATATATATATATATATATATATATACGGACAGACGATTATCACAGGATACAGTAACTCGGTTCGGTCCGCACCACGCACAGCACCGTTAATTTTTCTTTGCGCACCACACCGAACTTTTATTTTTTCATTCGCACCACCCCACCGCACCGGGTTGCTGAAATTGGTAATTGCAAAGTATTCTTTTGCGCTATGACGCTATGAGGCGTTAGACCTGGGTTTGGTTAGAAAAGGTAATTTATGGTTCTATACATTGTTAGGACTACGTTTGGCTAGGTTAGAGTTATTTCCTTCCCGCTGTTAGTTCTGGGTCTGGTTAGTAAAGAATTGCTATCGCGTGCATTTTATTCCTATATGTTTGGTTGGGGAAGGTATTTAAATGTTTAATGTACTGTTTGACAATGTCTGGTTAGGTTAGGTATGTTATTTTATCATACACTGTTAGCCCAAGGTCTGGTTAGGAAAAATATTTTACAGTTTATTGCTCTGTTACAGACGTTGATCTTTTTAGATTAGGTATATTATTTTGTTATTCACTGTTAGTCCTAAGTTTGGTTAAGTAAAATATTTTATTGGGTTAGGCTCTGTTAGGCATAGGTTTGGTTAGGTAAAGGATATTTGACTCAAGTTTAAGTATAAAATAAATGATCTCCAAGCTTTGGAGATATTGTGTCGCATCCCCCCCCTACCAATACCACCATCCTCCGAAATTTAAAAAAAGAAAGTAATAATTCAATTTTTATAACTTTTTTCCATGAATTTTAAAAATAATTACTTGAGACACTTTATAACTTTTTTCACAATATTTTCAAACAAAGCTAAAATCCTTTTCGTTTAAAATTAATCAACCTTTCATTCTTTATCAGTTCTTATCGTGTTCTTTATAAGTTATTTCTCTATTATGTAACACGAGTAACACGCTTGAACATGTTTGAACACGTGACCACGTGACCAATTAGTTACACGAAAGTGTTATTAGTGTGTTATGTCAATTCTTATTATTGGTCTGTTAACTTGAGTGCTTAAAATGTTTTCCATTCAAAATTGCACATACATACATACATACATACATACATACATACATACATACATACATACATACATACATACATACATACTTACATACATACATAATATATATCTTTTTTAGAAGGTACAACTATTTTATAGCGTTAGGCCCTATTAAGCGTAGGTTTGGTTAGGTAAGGAATATTTGACCTAATTTTAAGCATTGGGATCCCTATTCTTCAAATATTTAAAATTAGGTAAGGGGTCTCTCTCTCTCTCTCTCTCTCTCTCTCTCTCTCTCTCTCTCTGTCTCTCTGTCTCTCTCTCTCTCTCTCTCTCTCTCTCTGTCTCTCTCTCTCTATCTGTCTGTCTGTCTGTCTCTCTCTCTCTCTCTCTCTCTCTCTCTCTCTCTCTCGATTCTCTCTCTCTCTCTCTCTGTCTCTCTCTATCTGTCTCTCTCTGTCTGTCTCTCTCTCTCTCTCTCTCTCTCTCTCTCTCTCTCTCTCTCTCTCTCTCTCTCTCTCTCTCTCTCTCTCTCTCTCTCGTTCCAGTTTCGACTCTTACAGTATTTTGACTAATGTTTGCCCAAAATCTTCTTCATATTGCGTCTTCAACTACTCTGACTACTCCACAATTTGCCCAAACTCTTTCCCTTTGCTCAGACTTCAGATACAGAGGTGGGGCTCAGACCACAGCAAAAAAGGACATTTGAATCCTTCAGATAAAGTAGTGGGGCTCAGACCACAGCAAAAAAGGACATTCAAATCCTTCAGATAAAGTAATGGGGCTCAGACCACAACAAAAAGAACATTTGAATCCTTCAGATAAAGAGGTGGAGTTCAGACCACAGCAAAAAGGACATTTGAATCCTTCAGATAAAGAGGTGGAGTTCGGACCACAGCAAAAAAGAACATTTGAATCCTTCAGATAAAGAGGTGGGGCTCAGACCACAGCAAAAAGGACATTTGAATCCTTCAGATAAAGAGGTGGAGTTCGGACCACAGCAAAAAAGAACATTTGAATCCTTCAGATAAAGAGGTGGAGTTCAGACCACAGCAAAAAGGACATTTGAATCCTTCAGATAAATAGGTGGGGCTCAGACCACAGCAAAAAGGACATTCAAATCCTTCAGATAAAGAGGTGGGGCTCAGACCACAGCAAAAAGGACATTCAAATCCTTCAGATAAAGTAGTGGGGCTCAGACCACAACAAAAAGAACATTTGAATCCTTCAGATAAAGAGGTGGGGCTCAGACCACAGCAAAAAGAATATTCGAATTCTTTGCGAGAATTAAGTCAAGAACAAAAACAATAAGAACATGAAAGAGTTAGGATTGACCCTCGCACCGGTGCGGTTAGGTCGACGCACAATTTCAGCGTCTTAGTGTAGTGTGGTGTTATGGGGTGTGGTGGTGGCGTAGTGTGGAGTGTGGTGTGGTGGTTTGTGGTATGGTATGGTGTGGTGTTATGGGTTGTGTGGTTTGTGGTATGGTGTGGTGTTATGGGGTGTGGTGTAGTGTGGTGTGGTGTGTATTTTGTGGCGTGGTGGTGCGTTTTGTGGTGCGGTGCGCTGTGGTGCGAAACTTTTAACCAAACCTTAGAAAAAAAATAGTTTTCTGCGTCCGTAGAAAAGTGTGTACATGAACGCGAATTAAAAGACGTACATGAACGTTTAAATCAGTGTTATGTTACTTCCATGATATAAATACGTTCGTGAATGGAAGGAAAATCACGCACGTGACAGAATAATTTACGCACATGAATGAACACACGACTACGCCCATGAATGGAAATATGATCACTTTCGCACATGACTGAATAACGAGACTACGTTTATGCATGTACACATGACTACGTACATGAAAGAATACGTGACTACATATATGAATGAATACATGATTACGTACATGAAAGAATACATAAATACTTACATGAATGAGCACTTGAAAGAAAAATGTACAACGTACAGGAATGAGTACATAGCTACGTACACGAATGAATACATGCATAAGTACGTACATGTATGAATACATGACTATATATAAATATGAATATATGTATTCATATGAATACGTGCATAACTACGTACATAAATGTATACATGACCACATACATATGAATATGAATACATGTATTCATATGAATGCATTCATAACTACGTACATGAATGAATACATAGATATGAATATGAATACATGCATAACTACGTACATGAATGAATACATACATATGAATATGAATACATGACTACATGCATATGAATATGAATACATGTATTCATATGAATATGAATACATTCATAACTACGTACATGAATGAATACATAAATATGAATATGAATACATGCATAACTACGCACATGAATGATATGAATATGAAAACATGTGTTCATATGAATATGAATATATTCATAACTACATGCATATGAATATGAATACATGTATTCATATGAATATGAATATATTCAGAACTATGTACATGAATGAATACATACATATGAATATGAATACATGTATTCATATAAATATGAATACATACATAACTACGTACATGAATGAATACATACATATGAATATGAATACATGTATTCATATAAATATGAAAACATGCATAAATACGTACATGAATGAATACATACATATGAATATGAATACATGCATAACTACGTACATGAATGAATACATACATACGAATATGAATGCATGTATTCATATAAATATGAAAACATATAAATACGTACATGAATGAATACATACATATGAATATGAATACATGCATAACTACGTACATGAATGAATACATACATACGAATATGAATGCATGTATTCATATAAATATGAATACATGCATAACTACGTACATGAATGAATACATACATATGAATATGAATACATGCATAACCAAGTACATGAATGAATACATACATACGAATATGAATACATGTATTCATATAAATATGAAAACATGCATAAATACGTACATGAATGAATACATAAATATGAATATGAATACATGCATAACTACGTACATGAATGAATACATACATACGAATATGAATGCATGTATTCATATAAATATGAATACATGCATAACTACGTACATGAATGAATACATACATATGAATATGAATGCATGCATAACCAAGTACATGAATGAATACATACATACGAATATGAATGCATGTATTCATATAAATATGAATACATGCATAACTACGTACATGAATGAATACATACATATGAATATGAATACATGCATAACTACGTACATGAATGAATAATACATACATACTACGAATGAATGAATACATAAATAATACATACATACGAATATGAATGCATGTATTCATATAAATATGAATACATGCACAACTATGTACATGAATGAATACATACATATGAATATGAATACATACATAACTACGCACATGAATGAATACATATGAATATGAGTATTTTACCATTCGCGCCAAAAAAATAAAACGGTTAAAATTGGTTCGCAGATTTTCGCGCCTTTTTAAACCTTTTTTCCCGCCAATAAACTTTTTATGACTATAATTTCGAGCTCACTCCCCCACATGCTTATTCACAAGTGTTATCAGGGATACTCTTGTGTACACTTATTACGTACATGAAAAATAGTACATGTAAGCATGATAAAAAAATTTTAATGTAAACTTTTATTCTGTTTAAAAAAATATGAATTAACTTTCAATGTCTTTTTTTCATGTTTAATTCATATTCAAATCATGAAATGAACATGAGTATAATTGTTCATTTTCTATTATGTTTTTCCCTTAGATTATTCTTTTTAATAATAATAATAATAATAATAATAATAATAATAATAATAATAATAATAATAATAATAATAATAATAATAATAATAATAATAATAATGTTTAAAATATTACAATAGTGATACTGTTTAAACTCTACATACACACACACATACACGCACACTCACACACCATATATATATATACATATATATATATATATATATATATATATATATATATATATATATATATATATATATATATATATATATATATATATATATATATATATATATATAATATATATATATATATATATATATATATATATATTATAATCATTGGGAAATTCAACTCTGAAAACTCAGCTTCTTGAAATCTCTCTCTCTCTCTCTCTCTCTCTCTCTCTCTCTCTCTCTCTCTCTCTCTCTCTCTCTCTCTCTCTCTCTCTCTCTCTCTCTCTCTCTCTCTCTCTCTCTCTCTCTCTCTCTCTCAAAGACACCTCCTAACTTTTCTATTTCTTTCGATGGTTCTCCCGTCTCTCCTGTTGACAATATAAACATCCTTGGCCTTCACATAAACAAAAAAATGTCTTGGAAACCTCACATCACAATGGTTGCTAGGGCGGCCTCAAAGAAGCTGGGAGTTCTGTTTAGACTGAGAGAATTTTTTTCTTCTTCGCAGTTACTCCAATTATACAAGGGTCTCATCCACCCTTGTATGGAGTACTGCTCTCATATCTGGGGTGGCTCAGGTTTCACCCGTCTTTTGGATAGAGGTTGAGTCAAAGGCTAAAAGACTTATAAATTGTCCCGCTCTTTCTAATTCTCTTAACTCTTTATCTTTGCTACGTGACGTTGGTGACTTGTTTCTTTTCTATAGGTACCACAGCGGCAAATGCTCGAGGTAACTCTCCACTCGTATACCCCGCCTTTACCGGCACCCTCGTAGCACAAGGGGTGCATTGTCTGCACATAAATTTTGCGTGGACATAGGCTACTCCAGGCTTGTCCGCTGTGGTGCCGCCTCCTTTCCAGCCACCTCTGTTTTGTGGAATCCTCTCCCATCTTCTGTGTTTCCTGCGGAAACTTTAAAGTCAACGTCTCTGCTCACCTACGGAATTTGTTAGGTTAGGACTTATAGCTTAAGGTGGTGGTGATATATATATATATATATATATATATATATATATATATATATATATATATATATATATATATATATATATATATATATATATATATATATATATATATATATATATATATATATATATATATATATATATATATATATATATTAGATTTATATTTTTCTTTCGTTCTAAAGGTTCCTTCTTTCCAGCCATTTCTGCCCTGAGGAATCCCTTTCATATTTCTCTATTTTTTTGCTGAATTTAACCGCTCTCATTTTAAAACTTACGTGAATAAACCGTCAAAGGGTTTATTCCATGTTTAATTCAAGTTCAAGCACGAAATGAGCACCAGTATAATCGTTCATTTTCGATTAGTGTGAGTGTTGGGAGTGTGCTATTTTTTTTTTTAAAAAATTCCTCATTCAATAAAGACTGAAAAATATTTAAAATAGTTTAAGAGATTTGAACTTAGATGAAATTACCCTTAGTTCGTAATCTACATACAATCATCCCTTAATTCATTTTAATGAATTTACTAAATATGAAACCAAAAACTAACATAGCATAATAAAACAATTAAACCTAACCTAACGTACCTCAACCAAACAAGCTCAAATCATCTTAAAATAACCTAGCCTAACCTAACCTAACCCAACCCAACACAAACCAATCTAACCTAACTTGTTCAGACCTAACCTAACCTTACCTTACCAAGTTTAACCAACCTTAAATAACCCAACCCAACCCAATCCATCCTAATCTAATCTAGTCTACCTCCACTTAACCTAACCTATTCTAATCAAGTCTAACCAACTCAAACCAACCTAACTTAAACTAAGCTTAAATTAAACTTACAACCCAAACCAGCCTAACTTAATCTAAGCTTAAATTAAACTTATTTATATTCAAATCGAAATAAAAGAATACTATCGAATTTGTTTTCAGTGAACTTACCGCTTACCAATAAGGAGGAATGCATTATCTATATTATACTGTATAAGTGAAAATGCTTACACATGTATGTATACATACACAAGATATAAATACACACACACACGCATACTTCTGAAAAAAAGCCTTAAAATAAACGTGATTTTTTTTTTATTTCTTAAAATTTTTTTTAATGCACGAAATTAATACTCAAATGCATCTGACTAGCACGCGACGTCAGATACACACAAACACACATACTCATGTAAGTACCTACTTATATGTTTGTGCACACACTTGCATACGTAAATATATATCTATACTTTACACATTCAAACATCCTTTTTAGTTTGTTTGTCGGGTTTTGATATTTCAGTAAGAAAATATTCTGGTACAGATTTTAATCTTACAAGTGCAGTAAAGTAATGAAACTCATTGATGTCCTTGAACCTGGGACTCTGGGATCATAGATCCTTGAATTTCTGTGGTTAGGTTAGGTTGGGTCGAGTTAATTTGGTTGGGTTTGGTTAGATTATGAAATTTTGAGATATAGGTTCGGTTAGATTGGGTGGAGGTATGTTGAACTAGAGTATATTATGGTAGGTTAAGGTAAGTTACATTGGGTTGACTTGTGTTTTGCTGGGTTAGGTTAGGTTGGGTCGAGTTAGTTTGATTGGGTTTGGCTAGATTATGAAAATTTAAGTTATAGGTTCGGTTAGTTTGGGTGGAGTTAGGTTGAACTAAATATATTATGGTAAGTTAAATTAAGTTAAACTGGGCTGACTTGGAATCTGCTGGGTTAGGTTGGGTTGAGTTTTTTTTTTTTTTTTTTTTTTTTTTTTTTTTTTTTTTTTTTTAAATAAAGTTCACATCTCACGGGCATTGCCCTATTCGAGGAGAGGAACTTTCTAGGTAGTATATACCTAGGATCCCGGAGTGGGATCGAACCGGCGCCCTCAAGCACGTGAGTCAATCACCCTACCGTTCGAGCCACGGTAGACGGCAATTTCCAGTATTGTAAAATTTCCTCTACCTGTTGCTCAAATAACTGGCAAACTCTGCTTGGGAATTACCCATTCTTCCCTGCCTACTTATAACGTTGAAGTTACAATTTTATTTAAATAAAAAAAGTTCTGCAAATTATTTTGAATTTGGGATTCCAACATATTCCCTGTAAAGATTAAATTTAATTTCATTACAGAAACATTCACCCCCTCCCCCAAATACCTTATCCTATTTATCAATCGATGAGATAAAGGAATTTACGTCTCCGGATACTTATTCGTTAAGATGTCTTAATTCGGCTACGGTTCCGGTACAAATTCAGGCTTCGGCTCTGATTCTGTTGGAACTCTGTTTCCGGTTCCTTTTCCAGTTTGAGCTCTGCTTCAGGACCTGTTTCCGGTTCCGATTCTAGTTCCAGTTCGAAATCTGTCTTCATGTCAGGTTCAGTTCCAGTTCGAAATCTGCCTTCATGTCAGGTTCAAATTATCTCCGGTTAGGGTTCCTTCAGTTCCGGTTCGAGTTCTGTCTCCGGTTCCGGTTCCAGTTTCAGTTCGAAGTTTGTCTCCGGTTCAGGTTTGAATTACCTCTGGTTCTGTTTTCGGTTTTGGTTTCTTCTTCGGTTCTGGTTCGAATTCTGTCTCCGGTTAAGGTATGTTCCCAGTTTAAGTCCGAAGTCTGTCTCCGGTTCCGGTTCGAATTATCTCCTGTTCTGGTTTAAGTTCTAGTTCCTTCTTCAGTTCTGGTTCGAATCCTGTATCCGGTTCCAGTTCCGGTTCTGGTTTAAGTCCGAGTTCCTTCTTCAGTTCTGGTTCGAATTCTGTTTCCTGTTGTACCTTCATCAATTCAAGTTCTGTTTCCAATTAAGTTTTGTATTCAAACGAGTCAATAAGCTCTAATTCAGAATCAATCATTGGTTCACTCTCAACAATGGTTCCAATTCAAACTCTGACGCAATATCCGGAACTCTAACTCTGGCTTCCGGATACTGATCCATAGTTTTAAGGCGTTTGATAAGCAATTCACTTTGAGAACTTTTACAGCACGATAGAAGAATTTTTATTATTATTTCTCTTCTCTTAAAAGTCATTCTGCTTGTCCGTGTGTACCCCATTTCTAAAGTCATCCTGTTAATATGTGTGTGTACTTTACTCTTAAAGTCTGTTTGTTTGTCTGAGTGTGTATTGCACTCCTAAAGTCAGTCTGTTTGTCCGTGTGTGTACTTCACTCCTAAAGTCAGTCTGTTTGTCTGTGTATATATATTCACTCCTAAAGTCAGTCTATTTGTCTGTGTATATATTCACTTCTAAGGTTAGTCTGTTTGTCTGTGTGTTCACTCCTAAAGTCAGTCTGTTTGTCTGTGTGTGTATTCATTCCTAAAGTCAGCCTGTCCTGTTTATCTGTCTGTGTGCGTACTTCACTCCTAAAGTTAGCCTGTCTGTGTATATATTCTCTCCTAAAGTAAGCATGTCTGTGTGTGTATTCACTCCTAAAGTCAGTCTGTTTGTCTGTGTGTGTACTTCACTCCTAAAATCAGCCTGTCTGTTCATATATTCACTCCTAAAGTCAGTCTGTTTGTCTGTGTGTGTATTCACTCCTAAAGTCAGCCTGTCCTGTTTATCTGTCTGTGTGTTTACTTCACTCCTAAAGTCAGCCTGTCTGTGTATATATTCTCTCCTAAAGTCAGCCTGTCTCTGTTTGTATTCATTCCTAAAGTCAGTCTGTTTGTCTGTGTGTGTGCTTCACTCCTAAAGTCAGCCTGTCTGTGTATATATTCTCTCCTAAAGTAAGCCTGTCTGTGTGTGTATTCACTCCTATAGTCAGCCTGTCTGTGTATACATTTTCTCCTAAAGTCAGCCTGTCTGTGTGTGTATTCACTCCTAAACTCAGCCTGTCTGTGTGTGTGCTATTCTCTCCTAAAGTCAGCCTGTCTGTGTATATATTTTCTCCTAAACTCAGCCTGTCTGTGTGTGTATTTACTCCTAAATATTTCTCTCCTAAACTCAGCCTGTCTGTGTGTGTATTCACTCCTAAAGTCAGCCTGTTTGTCTGTGTGTGTGTGTGTGGAACCTTTTCCCATTCATTTCACTAAAGAGTCGTAAAACCCCAGAATGAAGGACACTCCCGACGTCTCTAAAGAAAGTCTTTTTTTTTATATGTATTAATAAAACTTTTTCTCTTTTAATTCGGTTTCGATTCGAACGAAACTTTTTGGAATATTTTTTTTCGCTCGTCTCAGAAGGAAACGTGTCACCTGAACGAAGGTTTAAGGAGGTAATTTCGTGTTTATAGTGACTTTTAAAGTGGAATTGATGCATTACAATTACTACTGCTACTGATGTTACTGCTGTTGTTAATGCTACTGTTACTTCTACTGTTGTTTGATACTGTTACTGCTGTTTTTAATACTGCTGCTGTTGATACTGTTACTGCTGTTGTTCGTTTTTGTCGCCTACTGCTGTTGGTGCTTCAGTTACTTCTACTGCTGCTGTTACTACTGCTACTGCTGTTGTTACTACTGCTACTGCGGTTGTTACTACTGCTACTGCTGTTGATTCTTCAGTTACTTCTACTGCTGCTGTTACTACTGCTACTGCTGTTGATTCTTCAGTTGTATACTACTGCTACTGCTGTTGGTTCTTCAGTTACTTCTCCTGCTGATGCTGTTGCTGTTACTTCTACTGCTACTGTTGATACTGTAATTGTTGCTACTAATTGTTACAGTAGTTATCCCTGCTGTTATTTTTTCTACTGCTACTGCTGTTGTTTCTTTGGTTATTCCTACTGCTGTTGCAGCTACTGCTACTGTTTTTACTTCAACTGCAGGTGATTTTTCTGTTGTTTTTGTTACTATCACTACTATTTCTACAGTTACTGTTGGTGGGCCATTTGCTGTCGCTCTTACTGCAGTTGCTGTTGCTACTGTTCTTAATGATACTTTTACTATCTTGCAACTGCAGATTTTCTTGTTGTTATTGTTTCTGTCACTGCTACTGTACCTGTATCAGTTACTTCTAATGATGTTGATACATCTGCAGCTGTTGATATTACTATTAATGCTTTTGATACACTTACAGCTGTTGATGGTACTGTTAATAATGTTGATACATCTACAGCTGTTAATGTTACTGTTAATGCTGTTGATACATTTACAGCTGTTGATGTTACTGTTAATGCTGTTGATGTTACTGTTAATGCTGTTGATACATCTACAGCTGTTAATGCTGCTGTTAATGCTGTTACCATCACACCTCTTTTTCAGTCGTATATATATATATATATATATATATATATATATTATATATATATATATAATATATATATATATATATATATATATATATATATATATATATATATATATATATATATATAATAAGATTGATAAACCGATATTAATATGTTAATAAACGGTCTTTAAGGATAGCTCAGTGGTGAAACGACGAGTACGTTAATTGTCAGGTGCAACATGCAGTGGTTCGACTCCCTGAGGTGTTAAATTTTTTTTTTCAGCAATTGATCACACTCTCTCTCTCTCTCAGCATGCAGTGGCTCGATCCCCTGAGATGGCAAATAGTGTGTGTGTGTGTGTGTGTGTGTGTGTGTAATTCAATGCATGTATAAAGGAACTAAATTCTATGGGAAAAGAAGCAAGAATTTCACTAACATGCCTAATAATAATGATAATAATAATAATAATAAAAAATAATAATAATAATAATAATAATAATAATAATAATAATAATAATTTTGCGTGATGAAGAGAAAAAGCATTGTGAAGCTATCAATCATACTCACTGGTGACCCGTGGTTCGATCTCGGTCAACTATTTGAGTTTTCTCTAATGAAGTGAGGGGGTGGGTGGGGGGTAGGGTTTGGTTGCTTGAGGTTGGGGGGATTTGGGGGAGGGGGAGATATTGATTGTCATGACAACCGTTCGAGGGGGTTGATAACACTATTTATACCGGCAAAGCTTAAATATATTAATGA
>SEYY01020172.1:85000-92223 GCA_009176605.1 Armadillidium nasatum
CCTACATATTCTATATACATTAATTATATGATTATTATTATTATATCTATAACAATAATAATTATTATTATTATTATTATAAGAATAATTATAATAATTATTAATAACTAATAATAATAAATATTATTTTTATTAATAATAATAATAATAATAATAATAATAATAATAATAATAATTAGATAAATAGGTAAATAATTAAATTAAAGTAATTGAAACGAGAGAGAGAGAGAGAGAGAGAGAGAGAGAGAGAGAGAGAGAGAGAGAGGGAGAGAGTAATTGAATGGAGAGGGAGGTGAGAGAGGGCAAGCAATGAGTCAATAAAAGAATAAAATTTAAATTGGTAATATGGTAATATATCATATTTGTTCCGCCACGCTATCCATTAAGGCTAAATCTGGAATTAACGAAATTTCGGTTGTTCTGGCGATGGTCTAAACAAGCCAATTAAATCGATATCATTTGGGCCACCGGAGTGACAATTAGAGAGAGAGAGAGAGAGAGAGGAGAGAGAGAGAGAGAGAGAGAGAGAGAGAGAGAGAGAAATTAAGAGATTAAAGATGGTTGACGAAAGAGGTTGACAGGCATATAATGGAAGTAAAAATTTGATAGATAGATAAATAAATAGATAGATGTATGGCTGGAAAGATAGATCTATGGATGGACAGATAGATAAGAGATGTATGGGTCAATAGATAGGTAGGTAGAAGTATTAGTGAATAGATAGATGAATCGATAGATTGATACATACATACATACACAGACTGGTAGATAGATAGATAGATAGATAGATAGATAGATAGATAGATAGATAGATAGATAGACATAGATAGATAAATAGATAGATAAGATAGATAGATAGATAGATAGATAGATAGATAGATAGATAGATAGATAGATAGATAGATGATATGAGTGGACAGAAGGATGGATTGACAAAGAGTTAAACAAATAAATTAAAGGGTGACAGGAAAAGATGAGAGATTGACAGAAAGAGAGAAAATTTTAGAGTGTGAGACAGAGAGATGTAAAAGAGACAGAGAGAAAGTGACAGACAAACCAACCAACAGACAAGGGACATCGAAAGAGAATATAAATCACAATAATGATGAAGGGAAAGAGAATAAAAATTTTGAATATTAATGTGAAAGAGAGGGAGAGGAGAGGAGAGAGAGAAAGAGGGAAGAGAGAGAGAGAGAGAGAGAGAGAGAGAGAGAGAGAGAGAGAGAGAGAGAGAGAGAGAGAGAGAGAGAGAGAGAGAGAGAGGAGAGAGAGAGAGAGAGAGAGAGAG
The DNA here is from genome assembly GCA_009176605.1 of Armadillidium nasatum. NCBI lineage: Eukaryota > Metazoa > Arthropoda > Malacostraca > Isopoda > Armadillidiidae > Armadillidium > Armadillidium nasatum. Next base: position 86,289 of record SEYY01020172.1, read on the forward strand.
AGAGAGAGAGAGAGAGAGAAGAGGGAGAGAGGAGGAAGAGAAAGAGAGAGAGTGAGAGAAGAGGGAGAGAGAGAGAGAGAGAGAGAGAGAGAGAGAGAAGAAAAAAGACTGATAAAATTTAGATAAAATGATTTCTACATTGACAGAGAGAGATATTGACATAATTATTTTGGAACAGAAATAATTAAATTGTGGGGAAGAAATATATAAAGAATTAGGAATTGGGAAAGGAAGAAGGAGAACGAAAAGAATATTTATTATTATTATTATTATTATTATTATTATTATTATTATTATTATTATTATTATTATCGTAAGTGGAATAGATATCCACGAGAATTTAATCTATATCCAAATAGTAAAAAAAAAATAATAAGATAAATCTAACCTAACCTTAAAATTTAACCTAGCTAACTAACATAACTTAACCTAACTTAACATAACCTAACCTAAACTTAACATAACCTAAACTTAACCTAACCTAACCTAAACTTAACCTAACCAAAACTTAGCCTAACCTAACATAGCCTAAACATAACCTAACCAGACAATGCTAATAGCGTATACACAAACCTGAAACAAAATAACCTTAATTTGATTTGGTACTAACGGTGCATGATATGCCAAGAATTAACAAACCTAACCAAACCATATTCTTAGTCCTAAACATGTATTCACAAACCTAACCTAACCTAACCATACTTAGTGTTAACGGTATACGCACAAAACGAAAAAAAACAAAACCTAACCAGACTTGAACCTACCAACATACAACGAATAAAGCAAACCAATCATCATCTTACCTAATGCTTAAGTTGTAAGCATATATATATATATATATATATATATATATATATATATATATATATATATATATATATATATATATATATATATATATATATATATATATATATATATTATATATATAATATAAAGAGATATATATAGAAAGAGAGAGAGAGAAGAGAGAGATAGATAGGTAAGAAAGAGAATAGGGGAGAGAGAGAGAGAGAGAGAGAGAGAGAGAGAGAGAGAGAGAGAGAGAGAGAGAGAGAGAGAGAGAGAGAGAGAGAGAGAGAGAGAGAGAGAGAGAGAGAGAGAGAGAGAGAGAGAGAGAGACAGAGAGAGAGAGAGAGAGAGAGAGAGACCCCTGAACAAAAACTTATTAATATTAGAAATGGGAAGAACATAAAAAGGCTTAGAGAAACAATACTGGAAATCAGAAAGGGGTTGACAGAAGTAGGGGAAGGAAAAATGAGGGAGAGAATAGGGGTAAATGACGGGGGAGAATGAAGGAGTATATAGGGAAGGGAGTATGGGGAAAGGGGGGAAAGGTGCAAATCGAAATGGAAAGTGTTTATAACGGATTATTTTTTCAAGTCACGTGACCTTGAATAAATTTTGGCGGTAAATAAGAGCGATTTTGACGACTACTTTTCGTAACTGACTTTATAAGTGAGTAATTACGCTTCCATAAATTTAAATAATTTACGCGCAATATTTTTTTTTTTGTGTGTCGTCTGACGCTAGCAAATATTGCCAACACAAGTTCCTTTTTTTTTTTTAATGGTATTTTCGAGTTGTTCCTTGGCCACGTATGTGTGTGTATGTGTTAATTTGTGTTTGTGTACGTTTATGTGTGTCTTTGTGTGTGTCAGCGCGCGTGTGTGTGTGCTTCACAGGTGTCAGATAGGACTTGATTTACGAAAATCTTTTTCAAATGAAGCATAATTACAGTTGCCAACGACCAATTTTTATAATTTTCATGTATATTATGAAGGTCGTTGACGTTATTATTATTATTATTATTATTATTATTATTATTATTATTATTATTATTATTATTATTATTTATTATTATTTTTAAAATATTATTTTAATATTTATATAAATAATAATAATAATAATAATAATAATAATAATAATAATAATAATAATAATAATAATAATAGTGGAGTGTGCTTCCTTTCGTGGAAAAGAGATTTAATTAATCTAGTATTTATTTTATTGTATTCAGGATGGTTGAACACTTTCGTTGAGCCCTGCATCAGAGTTTAAACCTCACAGAAGATTTAAATTATCAGCAATTGTTTTAATTTATAATTATGATTTAATTTATAATAATAATAATACTGAGTAATAATAATAGTACTAATAATTAATAATAACAGTTATAAGTGTTAATAATAATAATAAGTTTAAGATAATAATACTAACCTTAATAATAATAAGTTTAAGATAATAATACTAACCTTAATAATAATAAGTACTACTACTAATAATAATAGCAGTTATAAGTGTTAATAATAATTTTAAAATAATAATACTAACCTTAATAGTAATAATAGTACTACTACTACTACTACTACTACTAATAATAATAATAATAATAATAATAATAATAATAATAATAATAATAATAATAATATAATAAAATATAATAATAATAATAATAAATTAAAATTCTAAAGACGAAGTAAAAAGAAATTGATGTAATTTAGTTGTAAAAATTCCTTTTCAACTTTTCTTCAAAAGCAAGAAACCGAACCCGGGTTCGTGGCATTGATCCGTGCCTTGTAATACGAACAACGCTGAGGGATATGCAAAAGGGAAGAGGCCCTTTGATTTATAGGTCATTTTAAAAGGGCCTCTCGAGGTGCCACGAGTGCCGCACCAAGGAAAAACAAATTGGCCCTGTCATCCCTCTTATTGCTGCCGTAAATATGATGGCACAGTGATAAGATTTTAGGTTACTCTCGACGATCTTTTATCTCAAGACGTTCTCCGTCAGGAGCTTCTACAGCTAGCCACGTGCGCCGATATATATATATTATATATATATATATATATATATATATATATATATATATATATATATATATATATATATATATATATATATATATATATATATATATATATATATATATATATATATATATATATATAGTATATTTTTTTAAGACAGAGAAGAACCAGCGTTCGCCATTTAGGCCTATTTTCTGGCCGTTAGCCTTCTCCAGGTTAGACCTATTTGCAGGCAGTTAGGTAGATTTAACCTTAAAGTTCGGGTTAGGTTAAGTCGATATAGTTTGTTAAACTGAACTAATGACTCATTTAAATCTTACTTTTTATAATATATATATATATATATATATATATATATATATATATATATATATATATATATATATATATATATATATATATATATATATATATATATATATATATATATATATATATATATATATATATATATATATATATATATATATATATATATATATATATATATATATATATATATATATATATATATATATATATATATATATATATATATATATATCATATATGCACTATATCCCGCATGATGCAGGGGGTGTCAATTGCAGAAATTTAAAATTTCTGCAATCGTACATGGGAAAAAAACTGGTTGAAAATTTTTATAAGGAATGTAATACCCGTATTAAGCTATTAATATAATATATATATATATTATATATATATATATATATATATATATATATATATATATATATATATATATATATATATATATATATATATATATATGTAGTATGTAAAACCCGGGTACGAGAACATCCCCTCATTTTCGCTCGCTGCGCTCGCTAAAATGAGGGAATGTTCTCATACTCGCTCGCTTCGCTCGCTCCGGGTTTTACATACTACTTATCAATGTTTTTTAAAAAGTAGTATACAGAGACTTCCGAAGTTGGAATGCTTAGAGGTTCCGAGTCCCTTCCCGAAAAAACTGAATGATTACTTTAGCAGGAAAACCTTGAGCACGCTCACTGCTGGTTTGCTTGAAATTGAGTTATAATAAAAAAATCTTATAGAATAAATTATATAGAGAATACAAGGATCTATATTTCTTATATCTATAAAATATTTTGTAAAATTAATATTAGTTATCGAAAAATAAAAAATAAATAGATAGGTGCATCTGGGAAAATTTTTTATAAGTATTAATTTTTTTAGGCATAAAAAAATTCATATTTTTGATACTTATAAATTTTTTTGTAAAATTAATATTAACGAAGTTATATTAGTTTAAATCTATATTAGAATATTTTGAGAAAGACTAGAAGTATTTTTTTTAAATGTATCAGAGTCACTGTAGCAGAGTGGTTATAATAACAGGCTCAAGACTTCATAGATCTCGGGTTCAATACCCGTACGGTCCTTTTTTATAAAAGAAATCGGATAGGAAAGCGACCGCTTGAAGCGGTCGAATGTTGTACATGTGTATTCGTTAATGTAAACAGATATATGAACGTAATAAAGAGCAAAGAATGATAAGAAGATTTGACTGAGTAATTGCAGTTGTTGTGGTAGTGGTAGTCTCATCGACCGCTTGAAGCGGTCGAGTTAATAATAATAATAATAATAATAATAATAATAATAATAATAATAATAATAAAGAGCAAAACAAAGACAAGAAGAAAAATATGACGTCACTGTTGGAATGACTAAATAATAATAATAATAATAATAATAATAATAATAATAATAATAATAATATTTACAATGATTTTTTTTTTAAATGTGAATATTCGGCTCTACGAAAGATATAGAGATAAATGAGGTATCAATTTATAGGTTTTCGAGAACGAGGATTCCAAATTTGTAATTATTTTTAAGATAGGTAGCTCAGGAAGATAACTTATTTAATATAACTTGGAAAATATAAAAGATAGAGAAAATCTGCTCCGACAACTTTTCGAATTTAATTATTCTACATATGAATCATGAAAAAAATTTCCAAATTCGGGCTTTTAAACCCACTTTTTCGTTCCAGAATTAACTTTCCTGGAAGATCTGGAAGTTCTGAAAAAAATCTACGGATTTGAAAAATACATTTTCAATTTTAAAAAAACATGAATATTCGGTTCTACGTAAGATAGAGAAAAAAATAAGGTATAAATTTATAGCTTATCAAGCCCGAGGAATTCGAATTTGTTATTATTTTTAAGGTAGTTTTATTAGGAAAAAAATTATTAAAGATAATTTTAAAAAATACAAAAGATAGAGAAAATTTGCATAAGAGTAAAATTGAAGAACTTGATGAGTTTAAGAAAAATAATACTTTTTTTTATTTTTCCTATAATAAATAAGGAAATAAAAATGAACAAATATAAAAAGAAAGTTACCTTTTCACAAAATAATTACATTTTTGAGATGGATAATTATGATAGAACAAATGATGAGCTAACTTCTGTAATTTTAGATAAAGAACGATTTTCAAGAAGAATAAAAGATTTAGAAGAAAAATTATCTCCTTTTTTAAAATCAGAGATGAATAACGAAAATTCGAAATTGACTTATAATAAAAAAATCTATAATAAAATGGCAAGATCTGAGAAAGTTGAAAATTCGAAATTGACTTATAATAAAAAAATCTATAATAAAATGGCAAGATCTGAGAAAGTTGAAAATTCGAAATTGACTTATAATAAAAAAATCTATAATAAAATGACAACTTGTGAGATCTGTAATACTAATATTAAAAATTTTAAAATTCATGAAAAAAGTAATAAACATATTAGAAATACAAATCAATTATTACCCTTCTCATTATCAAAACTTAAAAAGAAATTATGTTCACTGTGTAATAAAAGCGTTCTAAATCTTAAAATTCATGAGGAAAGTAAAAAACATCAAATAAATTTAATGAGTTGTCATTATAAAAATTGCCGAAAAGGACTTCAAGGTAATTTTAAAGCCTATTGTTATACCAATATAAAAATGGTTGATCCAAGAGCATTTATTAATAATATGATGAAAACCATTGAAAATAAAATTCAAGAGCAAAATTGGGAAAATTTGAAACTGAGTCTCTCTATTTTTGTGGAATTTTATAAATCTTTACCTGATGGAAAAACATCATATATTAAACATTGGTTCA
>SEYY01020173.1:0-20529 GCA_009176605.1 Armadillidium nasatum
TTTTAGTTAATTTTCTTTAAAAATTTTCAATTATAAATACCAACAAATTTATAAATAGAATTTTTTTTTTCCTTTTTAATTTTAAATTAAAAATGTCTTCCCTTAAAGTAAAATATTTAAATACCCCCCAAAAAAAATAAAAATAAAAAAATAAAAAAAAAATTTAAAGAAAATTAATAACTTCGTTTTCTTTTGCAATGAAACTTATTTTAATGGGTAACTAAAAATTTTTTTTTGTTTTGTGTTTTTATTTTATTAGTTTTTGAAAAATGATATTTTAATATTTTTTTTTTTTTGGTTTTTGTTTTTGTTTTTCTTTTTATTTTAAATTTTCTTTTTGTTTTAATATACCAAAGTTTTATCATTGTTTTATCAGATATATTATATTACTGTTTGAGAACCCGTTAAATAATATATATATAGTATATATATATAATATATATATATATAATATATATATATATATTATATATATATTATTATATATATATAATATTATATATATATATATATATATCAAGTCCAAAATCCGCCCCAGGAAGGGTTATTAACCATGTCAGTGGGTTCATTCGAGGGTGAACCAAGGGTTTAATGAGTCGACGGCAAACATCCATTGACTGGCTCGACCTATCACTGATGTCGATTTTGATTCCACCTGCAGAAAACATTCCGCTGGTGTACTTATTACGCATAAGTGGGCCTGGATTAGCGCAAGAGAGAACTGTCAAATTTCTCTTCTCCGACCAGACCTCGAACCCTGGACCTCTTGAGGAGGTGGATGAATTCAAATATCTAGGAATGTTGGTTGAAGGTAAGGGTGGGACGGAGAAAGAAATAAAGAAGAGTGAAGAAAATCAAGTTGGGGGCTAAGAAAGGTGGAAGAAAGAAATTTTTTTGAAAGAAATAAAAATAAGAATGCTTGAATGTATTGTTTACCTTTGTATTGTATTGGTGTGAAACATGGATGATAAATGCTCGGGAAGGAAAAGTTTGAATGTTTTTGAGATAAAGGTTTGAGAGCGATATGTAAATTGAGAAGGATTGATAGAATTAGAAATGAAAGAATAAGTAAGATTTGTAAATGGAAGAGGGTGTAGTTGATAGAGCGGAGGAGGTGTGCTAAATGGCTTGACATATGTGTAGAATGAATGAGCACAGAATGGTGGGCAAGGTACTTATGATCCGAGGTGGAGGAGGGAAGGCCAAGTGGAGATGGATGGAAGAGTGAGAGAGATTTTGCGTGGAACAGGAATTTGATTTAGAAGAGGGTAGAAGACTTGGGAGGACAGAGTGAGATGGAGAGCGGTGGGAAAGGCATGAAAGGTAAGATGAGTATGTTGTAATGGAATTGTGGCTGGCACACTCCACGAAAGTGGGAAAGGTTATATATATATAATAATAAACAATATATATATATATATATATATATTAATATATATAATATATATATATATAATTATTATAATATATATTTCATATATAAAACTTCTATTATTTTATGATGAGCAAGACTCTTTAAACAATAAAATATAAATATTTATTCAATTTAATAAGACAAACAGTGAAAGAAAAAGAAGTTATTCTCAAGAAGACTCAAAGACAAGAATTTTTAATTTTTCTTGTCATTAATTTTTGCAACATTCGCTGTCTCTTTCTAATTAATTCCACTTTGTCGAGCACACCTCTCTTCTAGACCACTCTTGTCCTAACTGAAACCCAGGTGTCTAAGTGCTCTGACAACAAACCTACTATGTTTCCTTCTACTGTCTCTATCCTCATTTCAGTCTAAGGCGGATGTTGCGCATATGTAGGCAAGGATGTTGTCTGATCTCGTTTCCCTAATATGGTGTCTTCTGAATTCCCTACTTTATTTTTAAACTTTCGGCAACTCTACAACTAAATTATTTGTTCATCTATTTTTTCCTAATTCTACGACTATAAAAATTTCTTCGACTATTTAACTCTAATATAGAACACATTCTTTCTTCTTCTCCTTCTCTGAAATCATCATTTAGGTGATTTCAATGTTCACCACCGCCAACGGCTTTCCATATTGTTCTCATGATCCAGTGGTGAACTTGCCCTACCATTTTTCTATCCAAAACAACCTGAGCAGTTGGTGCCATGAGAACAATATGAAAGCGTTGGCGGTGGTGAACATTGAAATCACCTAAAATGATGATTTCAGAGAATGGAGAAGAAGAAAGAATGTGTTCTATTTTAGAGTTAAGATAGTCGAAGAATTTTTTATAGTCGGTAGAATTAGGATACAAAGAGACAGAACAAATTAATTTAGTTGTAGAGTTGCAGGAAAGTTTAAGCAATAAAGTAGGGAATTCAGAAGACACCATATTAGGGAAACGAGATCAGACAACATCCTTGCCTACATATGCGCAACATCCGCCTTTGACTGAAAATTGAGGATAGAGACAGTAGGAGGAAACAGAGTAGAGTTTGTTGTCAGAGCACTTAGACACCTGGGTTTCAGTTAGGAACAAGAGATGAGGTCTAGAAGAAGAGAGGTAGTGCTCGACAAAGTGGAAATTAATTAGAAAAGAGACAGCGAATGTTACAGAAGTTAATGACAAGAAAAATTAAAAATTCTTGTCTTTGAGTCTTCTTGAGAATAACTTCTTTTTCTTTCACTGTTCCTATTAAATTGAATAAATTATATTATATTTTTATTGTTTAAAGTCTTGCTCATAAATAAATAATAGAGTTTATTGATGAAATATATATATATATATATATATATATATATATATATATATATATATATATATATATATATATATATATATATATATATATATATATATATATATATTATTTATTTCACTTTCACCTTTCCCACTTTCGTGGAGTGGTGCCAGCCACAATTCCCTTACAAACATACTCATTCTTACCTTTCAACCCCTTTCACCACCGCCCTCCATCTCACTCTGTCCTCCGCAAGTCTTCTACCCTCTTCTAAACTCAAATCCCTTTCACCCAAAATCTCTCTCACTCTATCCATCCATCTCCACTTTGTCCTTCCCCTCCCATCCACCTCGGATCTAAGTACCTTGCCCACCATTCTGTTCTCATTCATTCTACACATATGTCCAAGCCATTTTAGCACACCCTCCTCCGCTCTATCAACCACACCTCTATTCCATTTACACATCTTACTTATTCTTTCATTTCTAATTCTATCAATCCTTCTCAATTTACATATCGCTCTCAAACCTTTCATCTCAAAAACATTCAAACTTTTCCTCGCCCGAGCTCTTATCATCCATATTTCACACCCATTCAATACAAAAGGTAAACAATACATTCAAGCATTCTTATTTTTATTTCTTTCAAAAAAATTTCTTTCTTCCATACTTTCTTAGACCCCCAGCACTTTGATTCCCTCTACCACTCTTCTTTATTTCTTTCTCCGTCCCACCCTTAGCTTCCACCAACATTCCTAGATATTTGAATTCATCCACCTCCTCAAGAGGTCCAGGGTTCGAGGTCTGGTCGGAGAAGAGAAATTTGACAGTTCTCTCTTGCGCTTATCCAGGCCCACTTATGCGTAATAAGTACACCAGCGGAATGTTTACTGCAGGTGGGAATCAAAATCGACATCAGTGATAGGTCGAGCCAGTCAATGGATGTTTGCCGTCGACTCATTAAACCCTTGGTTCACCCTCGAATGAACCCACTGACATGGTTAATAACCCTTCCTGGGGCGGATTTTGACTTGATATATATATATAATATATATATATATATATATATATATATATATATATATATATATATATATATATATATATATATATATATATATATATATATATATATATATATATATTATAACGGGTTCTCAAACAGTAATATAATATATCTGATAAAAAATGATAAAACTTTGGTTATATTAAAAAAAAAAGAAAATTTAAAATAAAAAGAAAAACAAAAACAAAAACAAAAAAAAACATTAAAATATCATTTTTCAAAAACTAATAAAATAAAAACACAAAACAAAAAAAAATTTTTAGTTACCCATTAAAATAAGTTTCATTGCAAAAGAAAACGAAATTATTAATTTTCTTTAAATTTTTTTTTTTATTTTTTATTTTTATTTTTTATTTAAAAATAAAATAAAAAAAAAAAAAAAAAAAAAAAAAAATTTAAAATTAAAAAAAAAAAAAATTTTTTTTAAAAAAAAAAAAAAAAAAAAAAAAAAAAAAAAAAAAAAAAAAAAAAAAAAAAAAAAAAAAATAATTTATATATATATATATATATATATATATATATATATATATATATATATATATATATATATATATATATATATATATATATATATATATATATATATATATATATATATATATATATATATATATATATATATATACATATATATATATATATTGTGGATCTAGGTACTGTGAGGTCTTTGAAAGTAACAAACTTGCATACTTTCATTTTAAATAGGTAAAATATTTTAAAGAATTTGAAAGCCCTTTCAGCATCTTTTAAGAATCTAAAATCCATTTTGAACAAATAATATTTAAAAAATGACAGTTTAATCTGAGTTGGGTTCTATGAGGTTGTTTACTTTGCCAATACAGTTTAATCATCCTCTCTCTCTCTCTCTCTCTCTCTATATATATATATATATATATATATATATATATATATATATATATATATATATATATATATATATATATATATATATATATATATATATATATATATATATATATATATATATATATATATATATATTTCATATTTATTTATTTATTTACAAAAAAAAAATTAAATTTAAATTTACAAATTTTGAAAATGAAATTTTATTTTAGGAAAGAAGACGGTAATTGGACAGAGATTTAAATAGACTCTAAGAATTCTTGGTAAGAAGTGCTTGGATCATTATAACAATGTTACCGTAGTATATCGTTAAATGCATGGCACACGAACATAATTTTACCGACGATCCCGTCCTTCGAGCCCCTACCGTATTGTATAGTAGCTATTGTAGACAACGACCAAGCCGTCTACCGTGGCTCAAACGGTAGAGTGATTGACTCACGTGCTGGAGGGCGCTGGTTCGACCCCACTTGGGAATCCTAGGTATACACTACCTAAAAAAGTTCCTCTCCTCTAATAGGGCAATGCCCGTGAGATGTGAAATTTTTTTTTTTTTTTTTTTTTTTAAGGACTATTAATTCACCTTATAGTCACTTAGATTTTTTTTTTTTTTTTCCTTCGAGGAAAGAAACTTTTCTAGGTAGTATATACCTAGGACCCCCAACTGGGGTCTAAGCGGCACCCCAAAGCACGTGAAATTAATCACTCTACCGTTTGAGCCACGGTAAGGAATAATGTAAAATAACAGAAATGACCGTATTCTTAAAACTATGATTATTCTTAGTGGAGCTTAAAATGAATGAATATTGTGGTATTGAGTTCTATCTTGTAACTACGAAGGGGCAAAAAGGGAAACTTGAGTAGGAAGGTCAGAACACGTAGTTTCCCAACAATTTTCGCTCTAGCTCTATAGTCTATATAAATAACACTTTCATTCTCTAAAAAAGATAGGGAGTGGTTGGGACATTCTATGTTTACCAGCCCCAGGAACACGATGAACAACTTTACTTGCAGGTGATATGAAACAAATAAAAGAATGACATTCAGTACTACTATAGTAGTAGTATATAGAGCACTTTCGGCAGATGCCAGATTTAGCTACCTCAAAAAAATCTGGCAACCTAAGCCAAACGGGATTTTGATTTGCAATGCAAATCACTCCTCTCAAATTGACCTCACGCTCTTTCCTGACACCATTTTGGGGGAATCAACCCAATTGGCCTCAGGTCTGGGGAAGGGGCCCAAAAATGGTGTCAGGAAGTTGCCTGAGTTTGCAAGATCGCTGCGTTCACCTCACTGCCTTTCCTGACCATTTTCTTTGCGATTCAGTCCTGCTGAAATTTTTCGAATCTGGGGGTCCGGGGGTCCGGGGGTCCGCGTGAGTCCGTGAACCCGAAAGAAAATGTCATGAAGGTCCCTGAGAATGCAGGATTGCATGTAAATGCAGAAAAGACTGTTAGGATCAGGTTGTCAGATTTTTCGAGGTAGCTAAATCTGGCATCTGACGAAAGTGCTCTATATGCTACTTATAGTATGCAGCTTTAATTTTTGAAGAAACTAATACATTTATAGGGGGAGGATGTAGCGCCATCCGAAGCGATGAAAGTACCCCCCACTGGGCTTAACCGCGGAGTGATAGGGTGGGCTAGACCTTCCCCTTTCCCTCCGTTGCCCTTTGGTTCGCTCCTTTTCGCGTTTCACCTTCTCAGAGGGTCTCTAGTGTACCCTCGTCCCACATGGGAGTGTCTATGCTCCCACTTCTCCTTCGCCCAACTCCCTTCTCACGTTCCTACAAATTTACAAACGCTTACTCCTACATTACCTTTAATATGCAAAAAAAAAAAAAAATGGCGAAGCGAAGAACTGCCTCGGAGATGCTACGAGGGGCGGCATCCAAAGAATGCCCCTCATCCACTCCTTCCCCCATCACCACTTGGGAGTTGGTGGCCTCCGGTGATGGGGTTGGTGCCACCAAGACCTCTATGCCGACTTGCCCTGGTGCACGATCTTCTTTTTTCATAAACTTCTGCAACATTCGTGGTCTCTTTACTAATTTCCCCTTTGTCGAACACCACCTCTCTTCTTCTAGACCTCATTTCTTATTCTTAACCGAAACTCAGGTGTCTGAGTGCTCTGACAGCAAGCCCTACTCTGTTTCCTCCTACTGTCTCTATTCTCAATTTTCATCCAAAGGCGGATGTTGCGCTTATGTGCGCAACGATGTTATCTGTTCTCGTGTTTCTAATTTGGAGTCTTCTGAATTCTCTACTTTATGGCTTAAACTTTCTTGCAACTCTACAACTAAATTTATCTGTTCTGTCTACTTATCTCCTAACTCTACAGACTATCCAAAATTCTTCGACTATCTTAACTCCAAAATAGAACACATTCTTTCTTCTTCTCCCTTCTCCGAAATCATCATATTAGGTGATTTCAATGTTCACCACCGCCAATGGCTTTCATCTAGTTCCCAAGATCCAGCTGGTGAACTCGCCTTCCAATTTTCTATCCAGAACAACCTTGAGCAGTTGGTGCAACTCCCTACCCGTATCCCTGACCGTCTTGGTGATGAACCTAACATTCTAGACCTTTTTCTAACTTCTAATCCTTCTCCTTATACTGTTAAACTCTTTCCTCCTCTGGGTTCATCCGATCACCTTCTTATCTCCGTATCTTGTCCTGTCTCTTCAAGTCTTCCGCAAGAACGGCCCCCGCCATCGGCGAGGAGACGTTTCTGGCATTTCGGTGCCACTAACTGGTCTGACTTGCGGTCGTACTTTTCTGATTTTCCATGGAATGATTACTGTTTCCGTGGGAGGGGTCCCTCGGAGTGCGCTGAGCGCATAACTGAGGTGATTCTCTCTGGCATGGAGGCGTACATTCCATATTCTTTCCCTTCTACTAAACCTAATAAACCTTGGTTTAACTCTGCTTGTTCTCGTGCTATCCGCCGCAGGGATGCTGCCTTCAGGGATTACCGTCGTCTTCAAACTCCAGAATCTCATGCATCTTATATTTCATCCCGGAATCGTGCAAAATCTATTCTTCGAGATACTAAAAACTCTTTTCTCCGTCGCAAATGCAATAATCTTTCTGGCTCCTCTTCCTCTCGCCCTTTCTGGCATTTTGCAAAAAATGTCAACTCTAACTTTGCTTCTTCCTCTTTCCCTCCTCTAGTATCTTCTGACGGTGCAACTGCCGTTTTGCCTTCCTCTAAAGCTGAACTCTTTGCTCAAACTTTTGCCTTAAATTCAACCTTAGACGATTCCGGAGCTGTTCCTACTCCTTCAACCCCCTCTAACTCATTTATGCCTAAAATTTTAATTTCTTCTAAAGACGTCACTTCTGCTCTCTCTGAGCTTAACACTAAGAAGGCGTACGGTCCTGATGGTATCCCTCCTGTGGTTCTCAAAACTTGTGCTTCCGAGCTTGCACCATGCCTTGGTAAACTATTTCGTCTATGTCTTTCTACTTCAACCTTCCCTTCTTGCTGGAAACGTGCGCTCGTTCAGCCTGTGCCGAAGAAGGGGGACCCCTCTCAACCCTCTAACTATCGTCCTATTTCTTTAACCTCCGTTCTTTCTAAAGTTTTCGAATCTATCCTTAACAGGAAGATTTGGAAACATCTCAATTCTTCTAATCTTATCTCTGATCGCCAGTATGGCTTTCGTAAAGAAACGCTCTACTGGTGATCTTCTTTCCCTTCTCTCTGACTCTTGGTCCTTCCGCTCTTCGGCATTTCGGTGAATCTTTTGCTGTCGCGCTGGACATATCGAAAGCTTTCGATAGAGTCTGGCACAAAGCTTTGATTTCCAAACTTCCCTCTTTCGGAATCTATCCTTCTCTCTGTGACCTTCTCTCTGATTTCCTTTCCGGTCGTTCTATAGCAGCTGTTGTAGACGGCCACCGTTCATCCTATAAATCTATTAATAGTGGTGTTCCTCAAGGTTCTGTCCTATCCCAAACACTTTTTCTGTTTTTCATTAATGACCTTCTCTCTATTACTTCATCTCCTATCCACTCCTATGCTGATGACTCCACCCTTCATTACTCTTTTCAATTTGAAAGACGCCCCTCCCAGCAACAGTTAATAGAGGCAAGGAGGGTGGCCTTGGAGCAACTAACCTCTGATCTATCTCTCATTTCAAATTGGGGCAGAGAAAACATGGTCGTTTTCAATGCCTCAAAAACTCAATTCCTCCATCTCTCTACTCGACACAATCTTCCACACAACTACGATATCTTCTTCGAAAACACGCAACTCAAACCTTCATCTCTCCTTAATATTCTCGGTGTTTCTTTTTCTCGTGATCTTTCTTGGAAAGATCACATTACCTCTCTTTCTAAACAAGCTTCTAAGAGGTTGGGTGTTCTGAGGCGCCTTCAGTATTTCTTCACACCACCCCAGTTGCTTGCTCTGTATAGGGGTGTTGTTCGCCCCTGTATGGAGTATGCGTCACACATCTGGGGTGGTTCCACACACACAGCTCTCCTTGAAAAGGTGGAGTCTAGAGCTTTTCGCCTTATCAACTCTTCCTGCTCTCACTAATTCTCTCCAATCTCTTTCTGCCCGTCGAAATGTTGCGTCACTCTCTCTCTACTATCGCTATTACAATGGACACTGCTCTTCTGAACTCTCTCGTCGCATACCTCCTCCATTAAGAAGGGCTCGTGCGACTCGTCTTTCTACACAGTCTCATCCTTTCTCTGTCCAACTCTCTGACCCCAGACTTAACCTCTATGCTCAATCTTACATTTACTCTACTGGTAAAGTCTGGAACACACTTCCTTCATCTATTTTCCCAACTACCTATGACTTAAGCACCTTTAAACGCCGTGTATCAGGTCATGTCGGCCTGTAAATTGACCATGTTTCCGATTTTCCTCCCAGCTCTGGTGGAACAATGGTAGGCCTCTGGCCTTTGCCCACCAGAGGAGAAATAAAAAAAAAAAAAAAAAAAAACATGGTACAAGAATATTTGTCCTAACCCTCAGACCTGTGAGTAGTAGTTTAGAAAGTTATTTCACCTTTGAAACACCTGATATTTTGATACTCCATTAAAGGAAACCCCAGAAATAAGAAATAACCTAACTTAACCGAACCTAAATCTAACGTAACCTAACCTAACATAAACCCATCATAGCCTAACCGAGCCTAACTTAACATAACCTAAGCCTAGCATAACCTAACTTAACCGAGCCTAACCTAACCTAACCTAACCTAACCTAAACCTAGATAACCTAACCTAACCTAACCTTAAAGAATTGAGTTTTGATATGGAAAACTATAAAATCTGATTCAGCTATTCTTCAATAGTTGTGTCTTGAATGTTCATAAATGTTATTGTTGTAGATGGCAAATGTGTGTTGTAAATCGTGAGAAGTCTTATATAAAAGGATTCTCCTTTTTTAAATATATCATACTGTTTTCATGAAACTTAGTATCGATTATATTCGACCACCACTCACGGATCAGGGGTAAGGAGGGTAGAGCTTCTCGAAGAAAAATGTTCCTCTGCCATGCATGTACTCTACATATCTTTTACTGTTCGATTACAATTTTAAGATTATTGGATTAAATTTAATAAATGGTATAGGAAACTTTCATTGGTAATTTATTCATCAGTAAATTTAAGTAGATGTTTGAAGCTAATAATATTTTTTTATTTATATATTTATTTTTTTAAATGAAAAGTTCACATCTCACGGGCATTGCCCTATTCAAGGAGTGAAATTTTTCTAAGTAGTATATTCCTAGAACCCCCAAGTGGGGTCGAGCCGGCGCCCTCAAGCACGTGAAATTAATTACTCTACCGTTTGCGCCACGGTAGACGGCTAAATTATCACCACTATATTTTATATGCCACAAGAACCAAAAAACTACCCATGACGTAGAATTGGAATTAAATTAATATATTTAATTATTTGCATACGAGGTAGGTAGAATGTCTAAATTTTACTATAATATATATAATATATATATATATATATATATATATATATATATATATATATATATATATATATATATATATATATATATATATATATATATATATATATATATATATATATATATATATATATCATTTCATTCCAGGGAAATTAATATTCAGTTAGGTTTGGTTAGATTAGGTTATAGATTAAGTTAGGTTAGGTAAGGTTAGGTAGGTTAGGTATATATATATATATATATATATATATATATATATATATATATATATATATATATATATATATATATATATATATATATATATATGATCATTTCATTCCAGGGAAATTAATATTCAGTTAGGTTTGGTTAGATTAGGTTAGGTTAGATTAAGTTAGGTTAGGTTAGGTTAGGTTAGGTTAAGTTAGTTGGGCAGTAGCAGTTAATTTTACACTAACTATCAAAATAGGCAATTTATTTTTTTTAGGGTCATTAAATTATTAACTTTTATTATTATATATATTATATATATATATATATATATATATATATATATATATATATATATATATATATATATATATATATATATATATATATATATATATATATATATATATATATATATATATATATATTAGGAACCGACCGGGGCCCCGGCCCCGGCCCCGGCTAAAAATCATGGAAAACCGGGGTTTGCCTGCCGGGGTTGAAAAGGCAAATTTTACTTAAGGGAGTTCAGTTTCAAAAAAAAATTTAATTTTCAGCCAATTCTCCTGAAATTTTCACTGTATGTAGCTTTTTTTCCCGGTAAAAAAAAAAAAATTTCTTGCGTTTTTCTGAGTCTATAACTGTTAAAAAGTTTTTTTTTGGAAATTTGACCCTTTTTCAAATGAATGACGAAGCCAAACCACTTTTGGAATGATCTGAAATTTGGATTGTATATTCAAAATTTTATGTTCTACAAAAGCTTCTAACAGACTTTTGTTCCCAGATTTATAAAAAAAAATGTTATAAGCCCAAAACTGACCATCTATCGAAATTTTTTTTTCCTTTTGAATCCACTTTTTCGGGAAAAAATTAAAAAAAAAAAAAAAATACAACTATAACATTTCTTATTTTTGGTGGGTATATAGAGGAAGGATGGGGCTACAAATTTTTCACTATATTATTCGATGCGATTCGTTGGTTTTGAGATATAGCCTCTCAAAAAAAAAAAAAGTCCATTTTTGACCAAATTTCAAAAATTCCCAAAGTTTGAGAGGCTATATCTTGTTTCAAACAAATGGCATTTAATAATGCACTAATAAAAGTTGTTGCCCTGTTCCTCTCTAAACAATATCCAAAAAAAAAAAAATTAAAAAAAATTGCTAGCGTTTTTTTTAATACAATTTTTTTCTCCGGAACGGTACGATTTTTGCAATTTTTTTTTTCAAGTGCTTATAACTTTTTTTCTAGACGTGATATCAAAAATCTGTTCCCACTAATGCAAAAAATTTGGGCTAAGATTATTCAGTTAAAGTTTCAGCTCATGTGGACCAGTGGTTTGACCCCGCTTCATTTTTATTTCAACTTTGGGTCTAAATAACTTTCAAACCGTTATAGATTCAGAAAAATGTTCGAAATCAACTCAGAACTTCGGGAAAAAAACGCATATACCCTGAAAATTTCAGCTCAATCAGTCAAATAATAAAATAAATTTCAAACAAATATAAGATATTAAGATTTTTTTTTGTTCTTTCAATATTTACTTTTTTTCTTTTCTGTTTCTTTTGAAAGCTCCTTTTCTGGTATATATATATATATATATATATATATATATATATATATATATATATATATATATATATATATATATATATATATATATATATATATATATATATATATATATATATATATATATATATATATATATATATATATATATATATATATATATATATATATATATATATATATATATATATATATATTATATATATATATATATTATATATATTTATTATATATTTATTATTATTTATTATTATATTATTATTATTATTTATTATTATTATTTTATTATTATTATTATTATTATTATTATTATTATTATTATTATTATTATCGCACTTGGCAAGGAGGTGTCAGTACATGCAAATTTCGAAAGAAAATAAAATATTCTTGCCTCTTTAACAAAGAAAATACGTAATTTGGTTGAAAATTTTTTTCCTATGGGCAACCTGAGATCATCTTCTAATTTTCTGATTGCAGATGTTGTTACATTTAGCTATTTCGAATCTACCCTGAAACATTGTAAAGTACATCCCATACTGCCGAAGCTGATCTTTTAGCCATATTGACTGAAAGTATAAACAAAATAATAATTTTGAAATAATGAAGGTAAATGATACAAGTTTGATACATAGCAATAAAATAACAATGATATGTATAAATACAGGTTATATTGATAATTTTATATCTTACATTTTTTGAAACTTTACTTCAGGGTCTTAATTAGGTAAACCTGTTGAATCACTATTATGAATCAAGAAAAAAAAATTTTTTTTTTTAATTTTTGTACTTTTTTTAAACTTTTATTATACAAAATCTGTAATTTTCTGAACTTTTTTTTTATAGAAAATGCATATAATCATTAATTTAAGTGAATGTTGGCTATTCTACTCCTTCCTTATAATTAAATAAACCTCAATTAAATATATATCTAATTTTCTTAACCCAACATTTCAGGGCTTTTGACCTCTTTACAAATTTTAGGTAACCCCGGCCAAATTTGGGTGACCCCGGCCCCGGCAAAATTCCAGCCCGGTCGGTCCCTATATATATATATATATATATATATATATATATATATATATATATATATATATATATATATATATATATATATATATATATATATATATATATATATATATATATATATATATATAACTTATTTCAAACATTTTACGTAAGTTTTATGATTATCGTCAGAGGTCGCTCTTTTCGATAAGAAACTCCGTAGACAAATGCATTGTTTGAACAACTTTGACTTAATATGACTCTGTTAAATTTCTCGAAATTAAAATTCATATTTTCGTTATCTCTTATTAATATTACGTATGTATGCGAATTTTTATTAAATTCCTAAATAGCATAGAAAATGTAAATGAGAGAGAGAGAGAGAGAGAGAGAGAGAGAGAGAGAGAGAGAGAGAGAGAGAGAGAGAGAGAGAGAGAGAGAGAGAGAGAGAGAGAGAGAGAGAGAGAGAGAGAGAGAAAGTGTTCCACGAAAATCTGAATTGATTTCCTGCAGTGAAAATCTTTAAGAATCTTGATTTTCGTGGAACATACATTGTAAAAATGTCAGCCGATCTATATAAATAATTGAAAAGATATATTAATTTAATCAATCAATTAATTAATTTGAACAATAATTTTATTTAATTAAGGCTGTAAAAAATAGAATGGAAAATACGATAATGTAAAAACACTGCAACCAATTAAATTCCTAATAATTTATAATAATTAATTTGCTTTAATGATCCGAAAATGCTGAAATAATCATCCGTAATAAATTGTAAACAAATATGTCTTGAGTAAAAAAAACCTTGGCTTAACTTCTTTTGGTTTGTTTACATCATGTGACCATTCAAGAATGCTGCAGCAATATTTAAAGATAGAAATTTTCTGTCTACAATTTTCTCTGCAGCGAACAGAATACTGCTGTAATAGGAATCAATGAAACACGATTTATTGAAACACTTTCGCTTGAAGAATCATCAAGATCTTTAAATAAAAAATCTTTACCTTGGAACCCACCTTAAAATATATTTTTTACTAAATACAAGTAGACCCTATACGGGTGAAGTCATAAGAGAAAGTTTCGCACAAAATCATTTTGCAATGAATGAACACTTGAATAAAAAAAAACTTTATGTGAGAAAAATCAAATCTTGGGCACGTTATTTACCATTTTGGGCGAAGATTTTTACTACAATTAAGATAATAATCTTCATCTTCGCCATTTTCTCCCTCTTTTTTTTTTTTCTTCCGATTTCGCAAAGCTAAAACAAAAAAACGCAAACTTGCTTCATATATATATTGTGTATGCGTTTGTAAGTATGTGTGTTTGTACGTTTGTGCGTGTTTGTCTGTATGTGTGTAAAAAACGTGCATTTTTACGACAACGATTTCGCATTTTCCCTTTTACTTGTTCATTAATAATAAAAAAAATTCCAAATAAGGAATTGGATGCGACTCTGAGTAGAATTGAAACCCTTATTTGGAACACAATTGCAAGAGGCCAACAGTTGCCAGTTACTCAATAAATTAAAAAGGCATTCTCTCTCTCTCTCTCTCTCTCTCTCTCTCTCTCTCTCTCTCTCTCTCTCTCTATCTATCTATCTATCTATCTATCTATCTATCTATCTATCTATCTATCTATCTATATATATATATATATATATATATATATATATATATATATATATATATATATATATATATATATATATATATATATATATATATATATATATATATATATATATATATATATATATATATATATATATATATATATATATATATATATATATATATATATATATATATATATATATATATATATATATATTGTTTCTGTGAGTATAATTTAAAAATCCCCAAAGATTTTTTAACCTGCTCCTACCAGAAGTTATGATAACAATCCGTTCCGAGTTAAGATGTCCAACATGACCCAAACACGACATTTGAAAGTTGGGAAAAAAAGCCGAGAAGATACAATAAGTGTTTGAACAGTAACTGTAGAGTGAATAAAAGAATTATGATGAAGGTTTAGTGAGAGTTCAAGGAGTTGGACAGAAAGTCTGCAGTAGGATAAGCAATACGAGCTCTTATCGGAAGGTGGGGTAGGGGGAGGATGCTTCTAAATAACAAAAGAGTTCAGAATAGTCATCAGTGTTTATAGTTAAGCTAATTTTACACAATTTGTGTTGCAGTAATAAAGAAAATCAAAAAAATCTGATGAATAATGGAACGAAAAACACTAGTCTTGCCTCCATTATGAAAAACTCTTTAGGGCGAATCTGTAGCATCTTTATGAGTGTCTGTGCACGGCAAACAAATGATTTTGACCTAAAGAGGTTCAAAACGAGTCTCTGAGCCCCTGACCTCTTAGACAGTTATTTAGTTCATCTATATCATACGGTCTGCATTTGTGTTTACTCTATACCTATACAAATGCATGGCACACAAACATTTATCTACGGAGGCTCCTCCCAACGTACTCCCCTACCCGTGAGTGGTGAAAAAGAATTAAAACTTTACTAAATAATTCATATATATATATAGTAGCTATGAAATGTAAACCCCTACCAAATTTGTAGACGGCACATATACTATAGTAGCGCTGTTACTTTAACTGCCATTCCAATAAATTTGTAGCAGAAGATGGTTTAAGTTGCGCGGACTGAAATAATGCTTTTAAAATGTGGAAAATTGTTTCAAATGATTAAGCACAAAGAAAATTTTTTTTTTTAGGAATTAAATGGAACCATGCTTTTACCTGTCCTAGTTAGTGATCGATAAAAGGTGTTTTGTCTTATTTGATTAGAGAACGAAAAAGGTGTTTACTTGTCCTGATTAGAGAGATACGAAAAAAAGATGCTTTACTTATCCTGATTAGAGATACGGAAAAAAAAATATTTTACCCGGCCCTGATTATAGAGATACGAAAAAAGGTGTTTTATTTGCCTTGAAGAGTTTTAATATACGAACAAAGGTATTTTTCCTGTCCTGATTAGAGATACGAAAAAAAGGTGTTTTACTTATCCTGATTAGAGATACGAAAAAAAGTAATTTTACCTGGCCTTGATTATAGAGATAAGAAAAAGGGTGCTTCACCTGGCCCTGATTAGAGATACGAAAAAAGATTGAAGAAAAAATTATCAAAACAAACCATTGCTTAAACAGCTTCTAAACTTGGCGACAAAATAATACTAGATAAAGTTGCACTGAAGATGGTAGAGTCCAACTTTCGAAACTTCGATTTTTAATTTTTGGCAAAACTTTATCAAAAGCTTTCGATATGTGAAGTAACATACAACGATATATATATATATATATATATATATATATATATATATATATATATATATATATATATATATATATATATATATATATATATATATATATATATATATATATATATATATATATATATATATATATATATATATATATTATATATATATTATATATATATATATATATATATATATATATATATATATATATATATATATATATATATATATATATATATATATATATATATATATATATATATATATATATATATATATATATATATATATATATATATATATATATATATATATATATATATATATATATACCGATATTATATATCTAAAAATAAGAGAAAACCGTGGTTTACTGCAGGGGTTAAAATTGCAAATTATTATTTTTAATGGTGGATCAAATCAAACAAAATGTAAGAAAATTAAGATCTTTCTTCTTGCTTTATCAATATTTTCTTTTTCTTTTCTGTTTCTTTTGAACACTCCTCTTCTGCTTGTGATTGTTCATTTTTGTTTTGATTTTAGATACCCCCATAAAGATTTGGTTGAAAAATTTTTACTTGGGCACCCGCAGGTCCTCTTCTAATTTCCTGGCTATGCAGATGTTACATTTAGCTATTTCGAGCCTATCCTGAAACATTGTAAAGTACTCCCATACTGCTGAAGCTGATCTTTTAGCCATAGTAACTGAAAGTATAAACAAAATAATAATTTTGAAATAATGTAGCTAAATGATACAAGTTTGATACACAGCAATAAAATAACAATGATATGTATAAATACAGGTTATATTGATAATTTTATATCTTACATTTTTTCAAACTTTACCTTAGGGTCTTACCTTGGGAACCCTGTTGAATCACTATTATGAACCAAAAAAAAATTTTTTTAAATTTTTATATTTTTTAAAAAAACTTTTATTATACAAAATCTGTAATTTTCTGAAATTTTTTTTTCCGAGAAAATGCATATAATCATTAATTTAAGTGAATGTTGACTATTCTACTCCTTTATAAGTAAATTAATCTCAATTAAAATTATATCTAATTTTCTTAACCTAAAATTTCAGTGCTTTTGACATCTTTAAAAATTTTAAGCAACCCCGGCCCCGGTCCCTCCCCAGACCAAATTCCAGCCCTGGTTGGTCCCAGTATATATATATATATATATATATATATATATATATATATATATATATATATATATATATATATATATATATATATATATATATATATATATATATATATATATATATATATATATATATATATATATATATATATATATATAGGTGATTGAGATTTATGAGGTGCTGAGTACCTCTCTTTATTAGCAATTCTAAATAATGTTTGAATTTATGAGAGAAATTACGAAATCTTAAAACTTTTTTTTCTTGCTCATTAACACATACACACACACACACATTCCCATTCACATTCACACATTCACATATACACACACATTCACATTCACACACACACACACTTTAAGCTATTTTTCTTAGGAGGTTAAATTTCTTACTAATAAAATAATAATAATAATAATAATAATAATAATAATAATAATAATAATAATAATAATAATAATAATTTACTCAATTTCTATAAATTTTATTCAGAGAAATTTGTAATTACAGAAATGCACGGGCCAATATTTTTCGGCTCGCATTAGCCAATACCCGTTTATCATCTTGCGTAACCTGCCCGTACCCACCCGTGATTTTTAAAACAGATTTTTGAGCCCACCCATATCAGCCCATGATTTTTTTAAATGTTTTTGTGCCCGCCCATAATATCCCGTGATTTTTAAAATGTTTTTCAGCTCACCCATATCAGCCCATGATTTTTAAAAATGTTTTTGTGCCACCCATATCCAGGCCGTGATTTTTAAAAATGGTATTTTGAGCCCGCCCATACCAGCCCGTGTTTTTAAAAACGTTTTTAGAACCCTCTCATATTCTTCCCCAATAGAATGTCGTTATGGAAAATTTAGTAGCAACTTTAAAAAATTACAAGTACCTTTTTAATGACTTGTTTGAATATAAAATGTACGCACGTTAACTTTCTCAAATAATATATTTTGAATTAAATTTATTTTATTCAACACAGAAGAGTGGATTCTATGAATGACTTATTGAGTAAACTGTCGCTCTCAGTTATTAACCTGTCATTCACTGTCACTCTCATTTATTAACCTCCAAGCTGAAAGGGAAAAATCTACACCTCTCAGTAAAAGTGTCAAACTTCCAAAATTGGGGCCTGACTTTGGTGGAATACTACTCAGAGATAAAGCTCTTACTGCCATGATATCCGAGGTCTTCTCATCTAATTTGATTTCACCACGTATACTCCAGCAGAATGACAACTGCTTGACTACTTGTTGATAACTCTAAGCGCAGTCTCAAGTGTTTTCTTGCACAACAAGAATGTTTATGAAGCAGTTCCCGTTGGTCAAAGTGCATTTGAGAGAAAAATCATAATGACATTAAAACAGTGATCAACTTACTCAGATATTGAGAACATAACCAGATCATTTGTGTAAGTATTATAATGGTCAACTTCATACTATGCCAACAGAAAGACTTCCCTAAGTATCCATGCTTTTTGTTCAAGTGGTCAGATGAGCTTAGAAGAAGCACTGAAAGCAGGAGGGGCCCATCTGTACTACTCTGGCAGCAGGGATGCTAAACATTGTGAATGAACCAATCGTAAGCCATGACATGATAATAGTTTCTCAGCTGCATATCAAGCTCGATTTGATGAAGCAGTTCGTGAAGGTATTGAATATTGATGACAATAGTATACTAAAACTAACGAGATTTTGATTTGCAATTGCAAATCACTCCTCTCAAAATTGACCTAACGCTCTTTTCTGATACCTCTTTGGGTGTTCAACCCATCGAAATTGACCTCAAGTCTGGGGAAAGGGCACCTGGAAGGGCCCCGTGAGCTCCCTAATATCGGTATCAGAAAGTTACATGAGTTTGCAGAATTATAGTGTTCACCTCATTCTCTTTCCTGGACTTTTTTTTTTTGCTGTTCAATCCGGCATAAATCTGTTCGAATATGGGGGGTAGGAGTCAGCGGGGGTCCTTGAACAGACAAAAAAAAAAGGTCAGGATGGTCCCTAAGAATGCATCACTGCATGCAATTACAGAAAAGACTATTAGGCTTTTTTCCAGTCAAAGTAGCTATGTATCCTACTGGCGACTATCTTCCTTTTATGGCAGTTATAAAAAAAAAAATTCTTTCCTAACAAGAAAACGGACAACTATTAGGTTGTGACTGAAAAAAAATGCTGTTGGTTATATATATATATATATATATATATATATATATATATATATATATATATATATATATATATATATATATATATATATATATATATATATATATATATATATATATATATATATATATATATATATATATATATATATATATATATACCTGTAGCCCTAGTTACCCTTACCTGTTAAGCATCGTCCAGCCCACCCATACCCGCCCATTAAACTGGTCTGTCAGTCCGTACCCACCCGTTAATATTTAAAGTGTTTTTCTGCCCACCTATACCAACCAGTGGGCCAGCCGAGCCGGGCCGGGCCGGGCCGGGCCGGAAAGGGCTTACATGTATACCAGTACCCCTCAAGGTCTCTATGAGAAAAGTTCACAATATTGCAGTAGGTCCTATACTACTAATTACAATAATAATAATAATAATTATAATAATAATAATAATAATAATAATAATAATAATAATAATAATAATAATAATAATAATAATAATAATAATAATAATATATAATAATATAATAAATATAATAATATATAATAGATATAAAAATAAATTTCAGTTACAATAA
>SEYY01020174.1:0-2500 GCA_009176605.1 Armadillidium nasatum
AGTTTAAGCGAATAGTTCAGCTTTATCTGGATTTTAATTGGTAGCTGTGCTTTCAGAAGATACTAGAAGAGGGCAAGAGTAGAAAGTAAAGTTAGAATACACATGCTTTTTTTATAGCAAAATGCTAGTAAGGGCTTGAGGAAGAAAAACCCGAAAGATTATTGCATTTACGACGGAGAAATAAGTTTTTGGTGTTACAGTGAATAGATTTTGACCTATTCTGGGATGAAATGTACGTTGAGTGAGTTGTCGGTGTTTGAATACGACGGTAATCCCTGAAGGCAGCAACCCTGTGGTGAATAGTCCAAGAACAAGAAGTGCTAAACCAAGGTTTGATAGATCTATTTGAAGGGAATAGAATTTACGCCTTCATGCCAAGGAGAATCATCTCTTGCATACGTTCTGTAAATTGCGATGAACCACTCCAACGGCAACAGCAATCATTCCATGGAAAATCAGAAAAGTACAATTTCAACTCAGACCAATAAGCAGCGCCGAAGTGCCAAAAACATCTCCTCACCGAATGTAGGGCCTGTTCTCGCGGAAGACTTGAAGCTCCAGAACAAGAAACCCAGATAAGAAGATGGTCGGATGAACCCAGAGTATGAAAATGATTTACAGTATTAGGAGAAGGGAAAGAGACTAAAAAATGATCAAGTACGATGGGTTCATCATGAAAACGTTCAGTTATACTGGTAAAGGTTGCACCAATTATTCTGAATAGAAAAGTTTAGGCGGTTTCATCTTCTGGATCATGAGAATGAGATAAAAGCTTATATATATATATATATATATATATATATATATATATATATATATATATATATATATATATATATATATATATATATATATATATAATATATATTATATATATATATATTATATATATATATATATATATATATATATATATATATATATATATATATATATATATATATATATATATATATATATATATATATATATATATATATATATATATATATATATATATATATATATATATATATAATATTATAAGTAATAAGATTGGAACATTGTTCATAAAATAATATAGAGCAAAAACGAACAGGTAGATTACAGCTAATACTCGTACATCTTTAATATTTTGGCCCTTTCTTAAGCTAATAATATGGAAAATGTATGAAATAAAATAAAAATATATACAAATTGAGTTAGAGAGAGAGAGAGAGAGAGAGAGAGAGAGAGAGAGAGAGAGAGAGAGAGAGAGAGAGAGAGAGAGAGAGACAAGGTGAGGAAGGAGGGAATTTGATGCAAATGCCTGAGAATTTATTTTGACAAAGTAAGTAATTTTCCCCATTCCTCAAAAACTTTTCTCAGGATTATATATGTTTACATGACTAAATACACGCACCATATATATATATATATATATATATATTATATATATATATATATATATATATATATATATTATATATATATATATATATATATATATATATATATATATATAGAGAGAGAGAGAGAGAGAGATTTTATATCCCTCTTCTGGTGGGCAGAGGCCGGAGGCCTACCTAATTCCACCTGAGTTGGGAAAAAATCCTATCAAGGCCGAAGAAGGCCGACATGTCCAGATACACGGGCGTTTGAAAATATGCAAATCAAAGGAAGTTGGGGAAAACAGATAAAGGGAGTGTGTTTCAGACCTTACCAGTAGAGTATATTGAAGATTGAGCATAGCGGTTAATTCTGGGGTATGAGAGATGGACAGAGAAAGGATGAGACTGTGTAGAAAGGCATGTCGCACGAGTCCTTTTCAATAGAAGAGGAATGCGACGGGAGAGTTCAGAAGAGCAGTGTCCGTTGAAATAGCGATTGTATAAAAAAAGTGACGCAACAATTTGACAAGCAGAAATAGATTAGAGAGAGTTAGTAAGAACAAGAGAATTGATGAGACGAAAATCCCTAGTAAAAGTAATGTGATCTTTTCAAGAAAGATCACGAGAAAAAGAAACATCAACATATTAAGGAGAGATGAAGGTTTGAGTTGTGAGCTTTCGAAGAAGATATCATAATTGTGTGGAAGATTGAGTCGAGTAGAGAGATGGAGGAATTGAGTTTTTGAGGAATTGAAAAGGAGCATATTTTCTCTGTTCCAATTTAAAATGCGAGACAGAGCAGAAGTTAATTGATCCAAGGCCACCCTTCTTGCGTCTATTAACTGTTGTTAAGAAGGGCGCCTTTTAAACTGAAAAGAGTAATGAAGGGTTTAGTCATCGGCATTGGAGTGGATATGAGATGAAGTAATAGAGAGAAGGTCATTATTGAAAAGCAGAAAAAGTGTTGGAGATAGGACAGAACCCTCAGGAACACCACTATTAATAGATTTAAAAGAAGAACGGTACCTGTCTACAACAACTGCTATAGAACGGCTTTAAAGGAAATTAGAGAGAAGATCACAGAGAGAAGGATACATACTGAAAGAGCGTAGTTTAGAAATCAAAGCGTTGTGTCAGACTCTGGAAATTGA
>SEYY01020174.1:7500-35000 GCA_009176605.1 Armadillidium nasatum
TCCCTCTCCCCTCCTTTCCTCACCCTATTTACCTCTTTCCAAAACATTTTTTTCCTTTCCTTAAAATTTTCTGCTAACTTTCTGGCCCACTCCTCTTCTACTCTTCTTTTTGTCCTCTTGACCTCTCTTTTCACCTCCCTACACCTCACCCTATACTCCTCCCAATCCAGTGCCTCCTTTGTACCCAGATACCTGTTAAAGGCGTCCTTCTTTCTTTTCACCATATTCTCCAAATCTTCATTCCACCATTCACTCCCTCTCCGCCTTCCATTCCCTATTTTCTTCACCCCACACACACTTTTCGCAACCTCCACTAAAGCTATCTTCAATTTATTCCATTCCTCTTCAACATCCTCCACCTCACTCCTCAATACCTCTCTCCATTTCTCTCTTATTCCTCTTATGTATCATCTCTGTATATATATATATATATATATATATATATATATATATATATATATATATATATATATATATATATATATATATATATATATATATATATATATATATATATATATATTGTCTCCTCTGGTGGGTAATGGCTGAAGGGCTAAAAAATTGCACAAGAGTTGGGGAACATTCAGAATCTTGTCGCTAATGGCCAACGTGACCCGATACACGGCGTTTAAAAGTGGGCAAGTGAAAGGAAGTTGGAAAAACAGATAAAGGGAGTGTGTTCCAGACTTTACCGGAAGAGTACATGTAAGAGTGAGCATAGCTGTTAGGTCTGGGGTCGTACAGTTGGACAGAGAAAAGATGAGACTGTATAGAAAGTCGTGTCACACGAGCCCTTCTCAATGGAGAAGGTATGCGACGCGAGAGTTCAGAAGAGCAATGTCCGTTATAATAGCGATAGTATAGAGAAAGTGATGAAAGAGACGTGAAGAAAGAGACTAGGGAGAGTTAGCAAGAGGAGGAGAATTAATGAGAAGAAAAGCCCTTGACTCCATCATTCTTCTTCACCTTTCTCTGAATTCATCATATTAAGTGATTTCAATGTTCACCACCGCCAATGGCTTTCATCTAGTTCTCACGATCCAGCTGGTGAACTCGCCTTCCAATTTTCTATCCAGAACAACCTTGAGCAGTTGGTGCATCTCCCTACCCGTATTCCTGATCGCCTTGGTGATGAACCCAACATACTTGATCTTTTCCTAACTTCTTATCCTTCTCCTTACACTGATAAACTCTTTCCTCCTCTGGGTTCATCCGATCACCTTCTTATCTCTGTATCTTCAAGTGTTCCGCAAGAACGGCCCCCGCCTTCGGCGAGGAGACGTTTCTGGCATTTCGGTGATACTAACTGGTCTGACTTGCGGTTGTACTTCTCTGATTTTCCATGGAATGATTACTGTTTCCATGGGAGTGGTCCCTCTGAGTGTGCAGAGCGCATAACTGAGGTGATTCTCTCTGGGATGGGGGCGTACATTCCATATTCTTTCCCCTCTACTAAACCCAACAAACCTTGGTTTAACTCTGCTTGTTCTCGTGCTATCCGACACAGGGATGATGCCTTCAGGGATTACCGTCGTCTTCAAACTCCTGAAACTCTTGCAACTTAAATTTCATCCCGGAATCGTGCAAAATCTATCCCTTGTAACACTAAAAACTCATTTCTCCGTAGAAAATGCAACAATCTTTCTGGTTCTACTTCCTCACGCCCCTTCTGGCATTTTGCAAAAAATGTCAACTCTAACTTTGCTTCTTCCTCTTTCCCTCATCTAGTATCTTCTGAAAGTACAACTGCCATTTTGCCTTTTTCTAAAGCTGAACTCTTCGCTCAAACTTTTGCTTCTAATTCAACCTTAGACGATTCCGGAGCTGTTCCTTTTCCTTCAACCCCCTCCAACTCATTTATGCCTAAAATTGTAATTTCTTCTAAAGACGTCATTTCTGCTCTCTCTGAGCTTAACACTAAGAAGGCGTACGGTCCTGACGGTATCCCTCCTGTGGTTCTCAAAACTTGTGCTTCCGAGGTTGCACCATGCCTTGGTAAACTTTTTCGTCTATGTCTTTCTACTTCAACCTTCCCTTCTTGCTGGAAACGTGCGCTCATTCAGCCTGTGCCGAAAAAGGGGGACCCCTCTCAACCCTCTCATTGTCGTTCTATTTCTTTAACCTCCGTTCTTTCTAAAGTTTTTGAATCTATCCTTAACAGGAAGATTTGGAAACATCTCAACTCGTCTAATCTTATCTCTGATCGCCAGTATTTCTTTGGTAAGAAACGCTCTACTGCTGATCTTCTTTCCCTTCTCTCTGACCCTTGGTCCTTCTCTCTTCGGCATTTCGGTGAATCTTTTGCCCTTGCCCTAGACATATCGAAAGATTTCGATAGAGTCTGGCATAAAGCTTTGATTCCAAACTTCCCTCTTTCGGAATCTATCCTTCTCTCTGTGACCTTCTC
Organism: Armadillidium nasatum; assembly: GCA_009176605.1. NCBI lineage: Eukaryota > Metazoa > Arthropoda > Malacostraca > Isopoda > Armadillidiidae > Armadillidium > Armadillidium nasatum. The sequence goes on from SEYY01020174.1 coordinate 9,908, forward strand.
TCTGATTTCCTTTCCGGTCGTTCTATAGCAGCAGTTGTAGACGGCCATCGCTCTTCCTTTAAATCTATTAATAGTGGTGTTCCTCAAGGATCTGTCCTATCCCCAACACTTTTCTGCTTTTCATTAATGACCTTCTTTCTGTTACTTCATCTCCTATCCACTCCTATGCCGATGACTCCACCCTTCATTACTCTTTTCAGATTTGAAAGGCGCCTCTCTCAACAACAGTTACCAGATGCAAGGAGGGTTGCTTTGGAGCAGCTTTCCTCTGATCTATCTCGTATCTTCTTCGAAAACACTCAACTCAGACCTTCATCTGTTCTTAATATTCTTGGTGTTTCCTTTTCTCGTGATCTTTCTTGGAAAGATCACATTACCTCTCTTTCTAAACAAGCTTCTAAGAGATTAGGTGTTCTGAGGCGCCTTCAGTATTTCTTCACTCCACCCCAGTTGCTTCCTCTGTATAGGGGTGTTGTTCGCCCCTGTATGGAGTATGCGTCACACATCTGGGGTGGTTCCACTCACACAGCTCTCCTGGAAAAGGTGGAGTCTAGGGCTTTCCGTCTTATCAACTCTCCTGCTCTCACTGATTCTCTCCAATCTCTTTCTGCCCGTCGAATTGTTGCGTCACTCTCTCTATACTATCGCTATTACAATGGACACTGCTCTTATGAACTCTCTCGTCGCATACCTCCTCCACTGAGAAGGGCTCGTGTGACTCGACTTTCTACACAGTCTCATCCTTTCTCTGTCCAACTCTCTGACCCCAGACTTAACCGCTATGCTCTATCTTACATGTACTCTACCGGTAAAGTCTGGAACACACTCCCTTCTTCGATTTTTCCAACTTCCTATGAGTTACACACATTCAATCGTCGTGTATCGGGTCACGTCGGCCTTTAATATGACCAGGCTTCCGTTTTGCCCACTAACTCTGGTGGAACTTTGGTAGGCCTCTGTCCTTTGCCCACCAGAGGTGATGTAAAAAAAAAAAAAAAAAAAAAAAAAAAAAAAGATTGAGCATAGCGCTTAAGTCTGGGGTTGTGGAGTTGAAAAGAGAAAGGATAAACTGAATAGAAAGATTTGTCGCATGAGCCCCTTTTCAATGGAGGAAAGTTCAGATTAGAAGTCACTTTAATAATTGTAGAGAGAGATTGGCAGAAAGAGAATGGGGAGAATTAGTGAGAGCAGGAGAGATGATAAGACGAAAAGTCCTATCTTTTTAAGGAGAGCTATATGATTGGAACCACCACAGATATATTAGGCGTACTCCATACAGGGACGAACAGAACCCCTATAAAGAGCAAACAACTGGGGTGGAGTGAAGAAATACTGAATGCGCCTCAGAACTCCTAACCTCTTAAAAGCTTGTTTAGAAGAAGTGTAATGTGATCTTTTCGAGAAAAATGTACGTATTTCTTTGAATATTAAGGAGAGATGAAGGTTTGAGTTGTGTGTTTTCGAAGAAAATGCCATAGTTATCTGGAAGGTTGTGCCGAGAAGAGAAATGGAGGAATTGAGTTTTGGTGGCACTGAAAACGAACATGTTTATTCTGCAACAATTTGAAATATGAGATAGATCAGAGGTCAATTGCTCTAACACTCCAACACATCTTTTTATTGCTGCTATTCATTGTTGTTGGTGAGGGGCACCTTTCAAATTGGTAAAAGTACTGAATTGCGGAGTCGTTGGCATAAGAGTGGATAGGAGACGAAGTAGCAGAGAGAAGCTCATTATTGAAAGCAGAAAAAGTGTTGGAGACAGGACAGATTCTTTCGGAACACCACAATTAAAAGATTTAAAGGATGAACGGTGGACGTCAATACCAACTGCTGTAGAACGACCGGAAAAGAAATCAGAGAGGAGGCCACTGAAAGAATTATAAATTCCGAGATAGGAGGTTTGGAAAACAAAGCTTTAAGCCAGAATCTATCGAAAGCTTTCTATATGTTCAGTATGACAGCAAAAGGTTCACCGATATGCCGAAGAGCAAAGGGCCAAGAGTCAGAGAAAAGGGAAAGAAGATCAACAGCTGAGACGGCTACTGAGCGTTCTATACGAAAGCATTTCTGGTAATGTACAGTCGTGAACAGAAGTTCGTTCCTATTAGGCTTGAAATAAATATTTATATAAAATGGAAATCATGTCATAAAAGCTCTATTTTGAATAAAAAGAAAATAAAAACATTGAGCGGGGCTTAATTGAACTGTGATTGGCTGAATCTGAAATGATCCCTATTTTATATAAATATTTATTTCCAGCTTAATAGGAACGAACTTCTGTTTACGACTGTACAATCCGTGATAAGGTTAGAAGAATTGATATTATTTCTAAACCTTCTGGTTAATGATAGATTCGAAAATTATTCGAATATATATATATATATATATATATATATATATATATATATATATATATATATATATATATATATATATATATATATATATATATATATATATATATATATATATATATATATATATATATATATATATATATATATATATAAGTTTAATTTTTGAATATTTTTAGAAATTACTCAACTTATTTTTCGCTTCAATATTTTTTTATTTTTTTGCTGTGAAAGGTTTGATCAAAAAGGTAAAAATGAGCCAATTTTTATGTCATTACTGCAATTTGATTTTACTTTTTATACTTTTTATGAGAAACAGGGCAATTAACTACGTAGACAAACAGACACACGCAAACAACCCAATATATATATATATATATATATATATATATATATATATATATATATATATATATATATATATATATATATATATATATATATATATATATATATATATATATATATATATATATATATATATATATATATATATATATTTTTTTGTTGGGGGGATTTGCTTGTTACACACATCGGAGGATATTCCGCCACCTTTTAAGATAAACATTAGTTTTAAAACCTTAAATTTTTATCAAATCAATTTGAAGTTAGTAGGTTTTAATCGTTTGGATCTATTTTAAATTTTTGTTTATATTTCAAGGTTTTAAATACTATAATCACAATTTTATTTTATTTTATGTTTCAGTTTAATATTAGCTTAGTTTATTTTGAATGTTCGGGCGTTCCTGTGTGTGAGTGTGTGTGTATGCATTTCTTTGAAAGATCAGATTGAGAGGACATTTAAGTGGGCGTAGGGGGGAATTTTCTATTGATTTTGCCAATGTCTATGGCCTCCGTTCTAACCTCGAATCCGTGGAGTATCACCCTTAACTCTAGTCCTAAACTGAGACCCAGTTGGATAGGGATTCCTTCACTGACAACCTTCGTTTCTCAGGCTACAACTTATTTCACAATTTCAGACAAAATGGTGGAGTTTGTGCATATATAACCATTAAAGCTCCTGTGACATCTCATAAATCTTGAATCACTTATGGCTAAAATTCTGTATTCCTACTAATACCATTATGTTGTGCTTCTGCTGCTCTAATTGAACAGATTTTCTTTTTTTTATTATTATTATTATTACTCATCAAAATGCTGAGGTCCATTTAGGTGAATTTAATGTGCACACACACTTCTCATATTGATACAAATGGAAAGGAGACCATATAATCAATATTCTTAACGATCTCTAGCAGTTGATTAGGGAACCCACACATATGCCAGATCGCCCTAACCAGTTCTTGAATATATATATATATATATATATATATATATATATATATATATATATATATATATATATATATATATATATATATATATATATATATATATATATATAAGGGCTCTGCCTGTGAGTGGTGGCGATCTGTATATATATATATATATATATATATATATATATATATATATATTATATATATATATATATATATATATATATATATATATATATATATATATATATATATATATATATATGTGTGTGTGTGTGTGTGTGTGTGTGTGTGTGTGTGTGTGTGTGTGTGCGTGTATATGTGTGTGTGTGTTCTTATCTCATTGATTTATTGTTTTCCCTGCTCTATGGGTACTTTTGTGTGGTGGAACTTGTTATATCTATAAGACTTTTGATCGGGTATGTTATGCGATACTGTTCTCTAAGCAGCCTACCTTTGGGTTTCTTCTTTCTTTTGCTTATTCATGTCTAGTTTTCTCTCAGTTCGTGACAAATCAGCACTTTTTGATGGAGAGGCCTCTTCCTCTTTTCCTGTCAATTGTCGTGTTCCTCAGAGTTATATTCTACCTCTAACTTTATTCTTACTTTCATTAACTACCTTCTCAACTGCACTTTTAACTCTGTTCACTCTTACCCTGAGAACTCAACTTTCCATTCTCCAACTCATTTCAAATTTGTTCCCTATTTTGCGCTTAGAGTTGCTTCTCCTCTTCAACTTTCCGATCATATTCTTGTAGATCTGTTTGGATATCGCGGTGAGGTCACCGCAATCTTGTTAAATTAAACTCTTCAAAAACTCAACTTCTCCATATCTCCCACTCGAAAACACCTTTTAATTTTTCCATCTCCTACGATGGTTCTCCTGAATGACCTGTACATAACAAATATTCTTGGTCTAAACATAAACAATAAACCACATTCCAAAATTGTTGCTCAGGATGCCTTTTAGAAGCTGGAAATGCTATTCAGGATGAGAGAATTTATTCTTCTGAATAGTTACCCCATTTAAATAAGGGTCTTTATTCGCCAGTGTTTGGAGTTCTGTTTCTCTCATTTGGAGGTCTTCCATTTTCTCACTATTTTGGATAGGGTCGAGTCTAAGGATAAAAAACTAATAATAATATCACAGAAACAAAGTTTTTGTTTCAAATTTCATCATCACGTGAATCCAAAACCAGAAAAACTTTAAAATTTAGCATCAAAAAAAAATTTCACGCAGTGGTCGTAGATTTTATTAAATCAATAACTTGCCGGATATAAACTAATAACGTCTGTACCCTATAATATCCTTCCACATTGGGTTATTACTATTGTATTTAATAATAATAATAATAATAATATTACTATTACAATTATCATTCTTATTAATAATAATAATAATAATAATAATAATAATAATAATAATAATAATAATAATAATAATAATAATAACGATAATAATAATAATAATAATAATAATAATAATAATAATAATAATAATAATAATAATAATAATAATAATAATAATAATAATAATAATAATAATAATAATAATAATGATAATGATAATAATAAAGTAGTATGAGAGGAACTGGTACTAAACAGTATCTCGTTAGCATTGCTTAAACTCCTAAATAAAAATAGTTAACGACGGAGAGAATGGCAGAGAAAGAGCGAAGTTTCATCATTCTTTCTTTAAACGAAAATTAATGTCCGACATCTTTTCATTACTCCGCTCATCTTCTTAAAGAAACCCAAGCAAGTATTATGAGGAAATAAATTTTAGTGAGAGAGAGAGAGAGAGAGAGAGAGAGAGAGAGAGAGAGAGAGAGAGAGAGAGAGAGAGAGAGAGAGAGAGAGAGAGAGAGAGAGAGAGAGAGAGAGAGAGAGAGAGAGAGAGAGAGAGAGAGAGAGAGAGAGAGAGAGAGAGAGAGAGAGAGAGAGAGAGAGAGAGAGAGAGAGAGAGAGAGAGAGAGAGAGAGAGAGAGAGAGGAAGAAGTGCGAGAAATTCAACTAAGAGGAAGAAATAAGTCAATTTTATGCGTAATTATAAATTATAACTTCCTAAAAGTTATTTTAATGTTTCTGAAAGGATATATATATATATATATATATATATATATATATATATATATATATATATATATATATATATATATATATATATATATATATATATATATATATATATATATATATATATATATATATATATATATATATATATATATATATATATATATATATATATATATATATATATATATATAATATATATATATATATATATATATATATATATATATATATATATATATATATATATATATATATATATATATATATATATATATATATATATATATATATATATATATATATATATATATATATATATATATATATATATATATATATATATATATATATATATATATATATATATATATATATATATATATATATATATATATATATATATATATATATATATATATATATATATATATATATATATATATATATATATATATATATATATATATATATATATATATATATATATATATATATATATATATATATATATATATATATATAACCATAATAAGACTTCATTTATGCTTAATATGGTAATTTCTTCTTAAGATATCATTTCTGTTCTCTCTGAGCTTAACACCAAGAAGGCACATGGTCCTGATGGTATTCCTCCTACTGTTCTCAAATTTTGTGCTTCTGAACTTGTACCCTGCCAACTATTTCGTCTCTGTCACTCCACTTCAACCTTCCTCTTTTGCTGGAAACGAGATCTCATTCAACCTTTGCCTCTAATCACCCTATTTCTTTAACCTCAGTTTGAATCTATTCTCAGCAGGAAGATTTGGAAACATCTTAAATCTTCTTATCTTATCTCAGATCACCAGTATGGTTTTCGTAAAGAACGCTCTACTGGTGATCTTCTTTCCCTTCTCTCTGGCTCTTGGTTGTCCGCAATTTGGAATTACAGTGAATCTTTCGCTGCAGAGCTAGACAAATCGAAAGCTATTGATAGAGTCTGGCACAAACCTTTGACATCCAAACTTCACTCTTTCGGCATATATCCTTCTCTTTGTGATCCTTCTTTCTGATACCCTTTCTGGTCGTCTATAGCAGCCTCAGTAGACGGCCACCGTTCCTCCTTTAAATCTATAAATAGTGGTTTTTCTTAAGGATCTCTCCTATCGCCAACTCTTTTTCTAATTTTCATCAATGACCTTCTCTCTGTTACTTCGTCTCGTATCCACTCCATGCCGATGACTCCACCTTTCATTACTCCTTTCAATTTGAAAGATGTCCTCCAAACAGCAGTTAATAGATATACTAAGGGTGACCTTAGAGCGACTGACTTCTGATATTCCTCGCATTTAAAATTGGGGCAGAGAAAACATAGTTGTTTTCAATGTCCCAAAAACTCAATTCCTTCATCTTTCTACTCGACGCAACCTCCAACACAACTATGAGATCTTCTTCGAAAACACTCGACTCAAACATTCATCTGTCCACAATATTTTCGTGTTTCTTGGAAGGATCACATTACTTCTCTTTCTAAACAAGCTTCTAAAAGGTTGGGTATTCAGAGGCGCCTTCAGAATATTCTCAATCCACCCCAGTTGCTTGCTCTTTATAGGGGTCTTGATCGCCATTATATGGAGTACGCCACTCACATAAGAGGTGGTTCCACACATGCATCTCTTCTCGAAAAGGTGGATTCTAGGGCTTTTCGTCTTATAAACTCTTTTGCTCTTGCTAACTCTCTCCAATCTCTTTCTGCTCGTCGAATTATTGCGTCACTCTACTTATACTATTGCTATTGCAACGGATCCTGCTCTTCTGAACTCTCACGTCGCATGCCTCCTCCACTGAGAAGGGTTCGAGCAACACGACTTTGCAAAAGAATGTAAAGTGAAATAAAATTATATAAATAAATGTTAGGTAAAATGGATTTAGAAATTTGTAAAACTGATGCACATAACTTTAAAAGATTATTTTATTCTTATATTATAAAGATCTTGTGGTCTAGTGGTTAACGTCATGGAAATTCGAACTTGATGTTTGCCAGTTGGAAATCTCGCAGTGCTTAGGTTTAAACTCTGTATTTTTGACGAGCAATCAGAGTAAAAAGTATGCTAAAATATCTAGGGAGACGAAAACCTTGTTTTCGGAAATCCAAAACGACTGAGACGAATACCATGTGAATAAATGGGATGCTGTAGCTACGTGAGGGGTTCCACTCTCCAGGTTGGGGTCCCTGTCTCCAAATTGGGAAAGGAAATAGCGTGAGGCCAGGAAGTACTAAATTTCAATTGCGGTGAAAAGCCATAGACGGATCCGGATGTCGCGGCAATAATGGTTCGATTTCCAGGTAAATCGTTTCAGTGAAATTCCGTTCAAAAACCCGTTGAAAAATGCTCTGGGAAGAGCATGAGGGCGAATTTCTTTCAAATTCCTCTCAAAAAAGGTCTGAGGGATGAGCGTGTGTCCCTCGGGTAAACGGCGAGCCTACCACTTTCCCTTAAAACCCTACATTCATTGGGACTGAGTCGTCCCAACATTCTGGCTCTCAATCTCGTCGTGCAAGCTAATGTATATATATATATATATATATATATATATATATATATATATATATATATATATATATATATATATATATATATATATATATATATATATATATATATATATATATATATATAATAATAGACATTTGATATTCAAACTACTCACACTCACCTTACCCCCTAAACCCCTTCTAAGTTTTGCTCTTGCTATAACATCATCGTGTTTGATCGGTTAATGAGTTTCCTTTAACCAATCAGAATTTTTTTTATTTATTTATATATGTTTCGAATTGAAGTGGGTGACGCGGAAATGGAATCGATTGTACGAGGAATTTTTTCACATTCCACAAGTATTAAATAAATATCACGGTACAAAGTCTGAGATAAATTTCTTTCTTTTACTAGGCTAACAAAACTAACAAAATCTCCGTATTGTTTCCTCATCCTATCTTTTTAAACGGTGAGAAGCTCAGAAATTATCTACCGTGTGAATAAATAGGATGCTGAGGCTACACCTCCGGCCACAAAAGAAGTGTGTGATTCATCCCTCCAGGTTGCAGTCCCTGTACCCAAATTGGGACAGGAAATAGCGTGAAGCCAGAAGGTACTCGACATTCAAATGCGGCGAAAAGTCATAGACGTATCCGGATGTCGCGACAGATTGGTTTCATTTCCAGGTGAATTATTTAAATACAGTTGATTATTATGAATAACATAACCTATGTATAATGTTTTTGGCCTACGATTTCATTTCTTTATATATTAACATGTATCAGTTCCAGTGAATGAGAACATTAATATTTTAATATTTTAATTAAAACCGTTCTTCAGAATTTCACAAGAAAATTTTTAAAATAAATAACAACAATTAATGTGATGCTTTTTCATTCACCATGGTTTATAAGGACTATAATATTGCATTGATTTGATGTCTAACTCCAGTTCTATATCATATAAACGAAGCTTTTGCGGGCATAACAAAAAAAAATCTTATTTTTAACATCTTAATTAATCCATATATGAAGTTTGGACACTTGCCTTGGGAACTCTCTCTCTCTCTCTCTCTCTCTCTCTCTCTCTCTCTCTCTCTCTCTCTCTCTCTCTCTCTCTCTCTCTCTCTCTCTCTCTCTCTATCCCCTATATATATATATATATATATATATATATATATATATATATATATATATATATATATATATATATATATATATATATATATATATATTTATATGTCTCCTCTGGTGGGCAAAGGCCAAAGGCCCACCATAATCCACCAGAGTTGGGGAGTATTCGAAATCGGGTCGCTAATGGCTGACGTGACCCGATACACGGCGTTTAAAAGTGTACAAGTCAAAGGAAGTTGGGAAAACAGATGAAGGGAGTGTGTTCCAGACTTTACCAGTAGAGTACATGTAAGAGTGAGCATAGCGGTTAAGTCTGGGGTCGGAGAGTTGGACAGAGAAAGGATGAGACTGGGTAGAAAGTCGTGTCGCACGGATCCCTTCTCAACGGAGGAGGTATGCGACGTGAGAGTTCAGAAGAGCAATGTCCGTTGTAATAGCGATAGTATAGAGAATGTGACGCAGCAATTCGACGGGAAGAAAGAGATTGGAGAGAGTTAGTAAAAGCGGGAGAGTTGATAAGACGAAAAGCCCTAGACTCCACCTTTTCAAGAAGAGCTGTGTGTGTGGAACCCCCCCAGATATGCGAGGCGTACTCCATACAGGGGCGAACAACACCCCTATACAGAGCAAGCAACTGGGGTGGCGTAAAAAAATTACGAAGGCGCCTCAGAACACCCAACCTCTTAGAAGCTTGTTTAGAGAGAGAAGTAATGTGATCTTTCCAAGAAAGATCACGATTAAAAAGAAACACCGAGAATATTGAGAATAGATGAAGGTTTGAGTTGAGTGTTTTCGAAGAAGATGTCATAGTTGTGTGGAAAATTGTGTCGAGTAGAAAGATGGAGGAATTGAGTTTTTGAGGCATTGAAAACGACCATGTTTTCTCTGCCCCAATTTGAAATACGAGAAAGATCAGAAGTCAGTTGCTCCAAGGCCATCCTTCTTGAATCTATCAACTGCTGTTGGGAGGGACGTCTTTCAAATTGAAAGGAATAATGAAGGGTGGAGTCATCGGCATATATATATATATATATATATATATATATATATATATATATATATATATATATATATATATATATATATATATATATATATATATATATATATATATATATATATATATGGATAGAGAGAGAGATATTTCGAAAATGAAAATGCCTTATCTCAACAACCTTCTTGAGTTTTGATATTTTTTGGCAAATATTAATAGTTGGTTTGAACTTTTTTAAAAGGATCAAACAAAGAGTAGGATGAAAAAAATTACTGCAAAATGCTTAAAATAATAATAATAATAATAATAATAATAATAATAATAATAATAATAATAATAATAATAATAATAATAATAATAATAATAAAATAATAATAATAATAATAATAATAATAATAATAATAATAATAATAATAATAATAATAATAATAATAATAATAATAATAACAATAATTATAGTTATAAAAATAGTAATAATATTAATAATAATAATAATTTCTAATTATTCATAGTAATAATAATTATAATTTAAATAGTAATAATATTAGGTACAGTAATTTTAATAAATATTATGATAATAAAAATAATTAATATAATGAAAATAATAATAATAGCAATAATAATAATAATAATAATAATAATAATAATAATAATAATGATTATATAATTGCAATAATAAATTTTTACAACTACTACTTTCCTACTGCAACTATTCCTACTACTAATTTTCTTACCTCTAATAATGAATCAATTCAATTCTCAAAATATATTCAAATTGTACAATTACAGGTTTTCAATTTTACATTATAAGTAGGTCATGTGCTGCTAAATTTAATAATAATAATAATAATAATAATAATAATAATAATAATAATAATAATAATAATAATAATAATAATAATAATAATAATAATAATAATAATAATAATAATAATAATAATAATAATAATAATAATAATGTGATTGTTCAGTTCTCTGAAAAGGAGCTACTAGGGTAATAACCGTGGTATCCTTTGAACCCAATGTTTAATACTCACATAATATTTTACTTCATTTAAAAATACAATAAGTTATAATATTAAAAAATAATAAAATCTAGTAAATATTAATGATAGTGCTTATTATTTTGTCCTCCCTCCATCTTCTCCACTTCTCCCCCCACCCCCGTCGTCCCCTCCCACCTCAAATACATTGCATCAACATTATATATTCCGGATTTGCTTTCCTAGACTATTTTTATTATCGATTTTCCTCAATAAATCTTGGATGTTAGTTTTAATTTAAATCTCTTTTAATTAAAAATGGGATTGTTTACGAAGAAGCTCCTTATTTAATTACTTTTCTGGCTATTTAAACAACAATGCTTTAGGGCATTCTTTTGGCGCTGCGATCTGCAGTTAAAATCTTTAAGTTGAAACTTTAACAAAGAATTCAATCAAAGTTTGTTTGTGTGTTCTTTTATATATATATATATATATATATATATATATATATATATATATATATATATATATATATATATATATATATATATATATATATATATATATATATATATATATATATATATATATATATATATATATATATATATATATATATATATATATATATATATATATATATATATATATATATATTATATATATATATATATAATGTTATATATTTTTACATTTTGTTTTCCTTTTGTTTTATATTTATGAAGTTCATTTTTATTATTATTATTATTATTATTATTATTATTATTATTATTATTATTATTATTATTATTATTATTATTATTATTATTATTATTATTATTATTAATTCTGAAAAAGGAAACATTCTTTAATCTAACAATGTTCTAGTTGCTTATTGTATGTATGTATGTATGTATGTGTATGTATTTAGGTAGATATATATATATATATATATATATATATATATATATATATATATATATATATATATATATATATATATATATATATATATATATATATATATATATATATATATATATATATATATATATATATATATATATATATATATATATATATATATATATATATATATATATATATATATATATATATATATATATATATATATATATATATATATATATATATATATATATATATATATATATATATATATATATATATATATATATATATATATATATATATATATATATATATATATATATATATATATATATATATATATATATATATATATATATATATATATATATATATATATATATATATATATATATATATATATATATATATATATATATATATATATATATATATATATATATATATGCATATATATATATATATATATATATGAAACCTCGGGTGGGTAAAAGCTGATGACAAAATAAATTCTACCAGATTTGAGTAAAACTTTAAAATAAGGTCAAATTAAAGGTTAACATGTCCAAATATATAATTTTTAAAAATGTGCAAGTCACAGGAAGTTTAAAAAAAAGATAAAGGGGGTTTGCTTCAGACATTACCATGAGAATACATGTAAGACTGATGATAGATTCTAAGTCTGGAATCAGTGAATTGAACAGACAAAGGATGACATAGTGTAGAAAGACGAAACACACGGATTTTCCTAAAAAAAATAGGAGGCAAAAAAAAGGCAAGGGTTCAGAGAATTGTCCATAGTAATAAAGATACATAGGCAGATTGATCCAAAAGTACTACCACTAGGAAAAAATTGGAGAGAGTTAGCGGTGTAAGAAACTTGAAAAGAAGAAAAGCTCAAGACTCTATCTCATCAAGTTCAGTAAATGTGAAACCACCCCAGATATACGATGCATACTCCTATGAAAGAGCAATTAACGCTACTTTTCAGATCAAGCCACTAGAGTGGTATGAAGAAGTTCCTAATGTGCATGTACAGTCGTCAACAGAAGTTCGTTCCTATTAGGCTAGAAATAAATATTTATATAAAATGGAGATCATTTCATAAAAGCTCTATTTTGAATAAAAAGAAAATAAAACATTCAGCGGGGCTTAATTGAACTGTGATTGGCTGAACTTGAAATGATCTCCATTTTATATAAATATTTATTTCCAGCATAATAGGAACGAACTTCTGTTGACGACTTTACATCAAAACGTCTAACTCCTAAAAGCTTGTTTTGTGTGTGTGTGTGTGTGTGTGTGTGTGTGTGAGAGAGAGAGAGAGAGAGAGAGAGAGAGAGAGAGAGAGAGAGAGAGAGAGAGAGAGAGAGAGAGAGAGAGAGAGAGAGAGAAATAATGAGATCTTTCCAGAAAAGGTCAAGGGAAAAGGAACAAAAACAATTTTAAGGGCAGAGGAACGTTCGAGTTGTGTGGTTTCGAAGACCTTATTATTGTGTGGAAGATTATGTCGAGTAGATAGATGAAGTAACCAGGTATTTTGTGGCATTGAAAACAGGCAAGTTTTCTTTTCTTCAAACTAGAAATCCAGTTTAGAAATTATCAGAAAAGAGTAATGAAAGCTGCAGAAAGCTGCAGATATGGGACAAAATGACAGATAGGTGATCTCCTAGAAAATAGAAAAAGAACTGGTTTCGAGATTCACAGGAGAAATACCATCGGGACTGTACACCATCTTATTGTTAGACATAAATGAATTGCAAAGGAAAAACTCTGGAATCGTCAAGAGTGAAATTTAATGCAAAGGTTTTGGTGAACAGTTCAGCTTTATCAGAAGATAAAACGTTGCGCCATTGAAAGATACCAGAAAATCGAAAAAGAAACAAGCAAAGTCAGAATTGTCATTTTTCAAACAAAAAGCAAGTTTTTCAGGAACAGAAACATCCTTTGTCCATTAAGATATGTTCTAAACCATCTTAAGAGAGTTCGAACACTTTTTCTGAATTTTACTTTCTGGAATAAAATTTTTTACTGAATAAAATTCGAAAAATCATGGAATCGCTTCCATTATTGGGCAAGATACACATTTGCAAATTCTTCTGTAGTTTCTGTAACTTTTATAGATACGAAGATAAATACCCCTTCACTTTTTCCGGCATAGCATTTATTGTCTTGATCAAAGTTGTCCAAATTTTCAAGAACTGTAGAAGAAGGGTATAGCTAAATTTCGGTCAGAAGATATTCAAAATCTCTTTTCCTAAAAAAAAACTTCGTGCGATAAAATTCATAAAAAGAAAGTTTGGAAATTTTTAAATTTTTATTTCTTCAAATTTTAAAACATCATAACTTTTTATAGAAATAGATATCGGAAATGTCTTCTGATTGAACAATAGACACACCCTTCCTCTAGAGTACCTAAAATTTGGAAAACTTCGGTCAGAAAACAAAAAGTTAAAAGAAAAACAGTGAGGCATACTTTTTTAGTCTATTTTGGTACCTCACTGTTTTTATTATAACTTTTTTGTTTCTTGACGAAAATATCCAAATTTTTAGGAACTCTTGAGGAAGGGTATATCAGTTGGTAATTGGTAGGCCCTGGCTTGTTCCCACCAGATGATGAAATGAGATGAAAATATAAGAAAACGGAAAGCAAACTTCAAGAACTGACCCCGAAAGAAGTTACGATTATTCCTAATTTGATATTTATAACATGTAACAAATAAATGTTACACACTAACCAATCCTACCCTAACCCAGCACAACTAGGCTTAACTTAACCCAACCTATCTTCACCAAGCCTTACGTATTCTAACATAACCTAACGCTACTAACTTGTAATTATAAATTTCTCGGAAATAAAACTTAAATTTTCGTAATCAGCGATTCAAATCACATATATATTCAAATATGTATTAAATTCCTGAACAGTTCATAAAAAGCAAATGATCATATATATATATATATATATATATATATATATATATATATATATATATATATATATATATATATATATATATATATATATATATATATATATATATGTAAACATCTAGCACTGTTCTTTCATATTGTTCAATCTTGCTATTGTGCATTTTCCTAATGTTATGTATATCCATCTCTTCTAAATATATCTACCTACCAATGTTATCTTTCTACCTTCTTAAATTCGGTCTCGTAAACCTCTACCTTCAGTTCTTCAATCTCTTCTCCGGGAACTATCATAATATCTGCTTTGTCTAAAATTGATAATGATATTTAAATATTTGACACACACAATATCATTCATATAGGTTTCGATCTCTATACCTCTTGAACAATAGCCTCAAATTTTACCACTGGACCACGCTGATTTGCTGTTTGGGATTCGAACCCACAACATTTTGAAAGACAAACCAACACTTTAACACTGCACCACTTCAGTGGCATATATATATATATATATATATATATATATATATATATATATATATATATATATATATATATATATATATATATATATATATATATATATATATATATATATATATCGTCACATCGGCGTAGGCTCTTTTTTGTCATCAGTTCAAATAGACACGAAGTCAATTAGGAGATAATAGTCACTGGGCATGGCCAATGCCACGAAGACTTTGACTCCGAGCTTTCCTCTTTCAGTAACTTCTGAAACATTATTGTAATTTATGATATGTAATAAGATTAGAAGAATAAAGATGACTTCGGATCTTCCGCTTTAGTAAAGGTTTTGAAAACTTTGGTAAGAAAAGAGTTTAGAAGTGAAACCATTAATCAGTTTAGAGAAGATCTCCTTTATTTGGCAGGATCCTAATGATTGCATTCTTTCAAATAAAAGGAAAGTTTCAACATAAGAAGGTATGGGAATATATATATATATATATATATATATATATATATATATATATATATATATATATATATATATATATATATATATATATATATATATATATATATATATATATATATATATATATATATATATTATTATTATATATTATTATTACTATTATTATTATTTCGTACGGTTTGCAATAAACATAAGCCTACCAAATTCCATCGGAAATCAAATCTAAATCAAAGGCCGATATACCCTGATGCACGGAGTTTAAATGTATGCAAGTCAAAATAAATTGGCAAAATAAATAAAGGGAGTTTTCCAGACCACATACAGTATAAGAAAGTTAAAAGTTGTGAATCTAAAATGCGATGATATGACAGCTTTACAGGAAATTTGAAGGGGAAGTGAGAGGAAAGGAGTAAATATGTTAATTTTCTCACTTCGTGACAAGCTTTCCTGAAATGTATAAAAAAATCTTTTCATATATATATATATATATATATATATATATATATATATATATATATATATATATATATATATATATATATATATATATATATATATATATATATATATATATATATATATAGAGAGAGAGAGAGAGAGAGAGAGAGAGAGAGAGAGAGAGAGAGAGAGAGAGAGAGAGAGAGAGAGAGAGAGAGAGAGAGAGAGAGAGAGAGAGAGAGAGAGAGCACGCACACACAAATCAAACAACAGAAACGCTCCTTTTTCTTTTTAAGGCGAGAGTGTTTATATTTTTCCTTTATATTTAATTTTATTTTTAATGTTTTCATAAAGTATTTTATATATATATATATATATATATATATATATATATATATATATATATATATATATATATATATATATATATATATATATATATATATATATATATATATATATATATATATATATATATATATATATATATATATATATATAACATAAATAAACCTAGAAAAATTATATGTAATCCAATTCTTTGTTTTTTCAATTTTTGTTAATAAATGACATTTAAATAACCATATATATATATATATATATATATATATATATATATATATATATATATATATATATATATATATATATATATATATATATATATATATATATATATATATATATATATATATATATATATATATATATATATATATATATATATATCACAATGCACTGACATAATGCTCAAATGAAACTTAAAAAAGATTTGAGTACTTGATACCATTTCTAAATATTTCAGAAACTGAAGGCCCCATATATCCAGCACACACCTCTGGTGGAGAATTTGGGGCCAACTTGGATAGATGGGTTGCAATAAATGGTCACCCATGATTCTGTGTGAATACCAGGAGATTTGGGTGGACTTGTTTTTTAGGTATAATACCCGATTAGCCAGCTCAGCGGACGTGGAGAGGTTGTTTAGTTAAGACTCTGACATTGAAAGATCAAAGAGGGCAGCCATGGCATCCAGCAATTTTAAAAAAATTTTTTTTATGAAAGAGAATTTGACCATGTTAAGAATGCAAAAGGAGAGCTACGAGGAGGAAGAGATCATACATAATTGAATAAATAAGATCTTTCTCATTTTTTGTTATACATTTGCATCTTTCAAATAAAGTTTAAAAATAATTCATCTTTATATATATATATATATATATATATATATATATATATATATATATATATATATATATATATATATATATATATATATATATATATATATATATATATATATATATATATATATATATATATATATATATATAGGGTTGGCCGACGCACCGGGTGCGGTGCGGTTCGGTGCGTGGTGCGGTCATTTTGGTACGGTGCGGTGCGGTGCGGTGCGCAGCATATTTTCAGCAACCCGGTGCGGAGCGGTGCGGTGCGAAAGGAAAAATAAAAGTGCGGTGCGGTGCGGTGCGCAAAGGAAAATTAGAGGTGTGGTGCGGTGCGGTGCGTGGTGCGGCCTCTGGTGCGCACCGCACCGAAGTTGATGTATACTGCGATGATCATTTGTTCGTTATTATATATATATATATATATATATATATATATATATATATATATATATATATATATATATATATATATATATATATATATATATATATATTAATTGAAACTGTTCATATTTTCAAGGTATCCTGACAGAAGAGTTAAAGTTACTATCTTTCTTGCACCTTCCTCACTACCTCTCGAAATTTCCTTGACAAAAAACTGAAAAAGACTGTACAAAGACGTGTCACACTAGCCTATTTCATTGAAGGAGGTATGCGACTGTAGAGCTCAAAAGAGCAGAGCTGGTTGCAATGAGCTATAGTATGGAGAGTAACACAGAAATTTGACGTGCACAAAGAGTTTGGAGAGAATTAGTAAGAAAGAACTGATAAGACTAAAAGACAGACTCCATCTTTTCAAAAGCATCATGAGTGGAACCATCCCAGATGTGCGAAACGTGAAAACAAGACATCTGTGAAAAGTAGACAAATTTCGAAGGAGCCCCAGAACATTAAGCATCTTAGAAGCTTGTTTTCATAGAGAAGTATTGTAATCCTTTATAAAGTTATAACGAGAAAAAGAAATAGCGAGAATATTTAAGGACAGACGAAAGTTTGATTTCTGTAGAATTGTATCGAGTAGAAAGATAGAGGATCAGAGTTTTGATGATTAAAAATTCGCATGTTTTCTCTATCCTCTGCGAGAAAGAGCAAAGGTTGACTACTCCAGGGTCACTCTCCTAGCGTTAATTAATTGCTGTTGACTATATATATATATATATATATATATATATATATATATATATATATATATATATATATATATATATATATATATATATATCCTCCGGCGGGCAAAGGTCGGAGGCCTAGCAAATTCCGCCGGAACTGGAAAAATCTATCTTGACCGAAGGAGACCAACAAAGAATGCAAGTCAAAGGAAGTGGAGAAAACAGATAAAAGAAGTGTGTTCCAGACTTTACCAGTAGAGTATATGTAACAATGAGCATAGCGGTTAAGTCTGGGGTCGGAGAATTGGACAGAGAAAGGATGAGACTGTGTAGAAAGACGTGTCACACGAGCTCTTCTCAATGGGGGAGATATGCGACGAGAGAGTTTAGAAGAGCAGTGTCCGTTGTAATAGCGATAGTAAAGAAAAAGGTGATGCAACAATTCGACGGGCAGATAGAGATTGGAGAGAGTTAGTAAGAGCAGGAGAGTTGGTGAGACGAAAAATCCTAGACTCCCCCTTCTCGAGGAGAACTGTATGAGTGGAACCACCCCAGATGTGCGAAGCGTACTCCATACAAGTACGAACAACACCCCTATAGTGTTGAGAAATTGGATTGAAGAAATGCTGTAGGCGCCTTCAGAACATCCAACCTCTTAAAAGTTTGTTTAGAAAAAGAAATAGTTTGATCTTTCCAAGAAAGATCATGAGAAAAAGAAACACCAAGAATATTAAGGAGAGATGAAGGTTTGAGTAGTGTGTTTTCGAAGAAGACATCATAGCTGTGTGGAAGATTGTGTCGAGTGGAGAGATGGAGAAACTGAGTGTTTGAGACATTGAAAACAACCATGTTTTCTCTGTCCCAATTTGAAATACATGAAAGATCAGAGGTTAGTTTGCTCCAAGGCTACCCTTCTCGAGTCTATGAACTGCTGTTGGGAGGGACGTCTTTCAATCTGGAAAGAGAAAGGGGGTGGAGTCATCAGCACAGGAGCGGATAGGAGATGAGGTAATAGAGAGAAGATCATTAATGAAAAGAAGAAAAAGTGTTGGAGATATGACAGAACCCTGAGAAACACCACTATTAATAGATTTAAAGGAAGAACGGTGGCCGTCTACAATAGCTGCTATAGAAAGACCAGAAAGAAAATTAGAGATAAGATCACAGAGAGAAGGATAGATACCGAAAGATGGTAGTTTAGAAATCAAAGCTTTGTGCCAGACTCTATCGAAGGCTTTTGATATGTCCAGTGCGACAGCAAAAGGATTCACCGAAATGCCGAAGATAAGAGGACCAATAGTCAGAGAGAAGGAAAAGAAGATCACCAGTAGTGCGTTTCTTATAAAAGTCATACTGGCGATCAGTGATAAGATTAGAAGAATTGAGATGTTTCCAACTGGGGTGGCGTAAAAAAACTACGAAGGCGCCTCAGAACACCCAACCTCTTAGAAGCTTGTTTAGAAAGAGAAGTAATGTGATGTTTCCAAGAAAGATCACGAGAAAAAGAAACACCGAGAATTTTGAGAACAGATGAAGGTTTGAGTTGAGTGTTTTCGAAGAAGATGTCATAGTTGTGTGGAAGATTATGTCGAGTAGAAAGATGGAGCAATTGAGTTTTTGAGGCATTGAAAACGACCATGTTTCCTCTGCCCCAATTTGAAATACGAGAAAGATCAGAGGTCAATTGCTCCAAGGCTATCCTTCTTAAATCAATCAACTGCTGTTGGGTGGGACGTCTTTCATATTGAAGGTATATATAGGAGTGGATAGAAGATGAAGTAATAGAGAGAAGATCATTTATGAAAATTAGAAAAAGAGTTGGGATAGGACAGATCCTTGAGGAATACCACTATTTATAGATTTATAGGAAGAACGGTGGCCGTCTACAACAGCTGCTATAGAACGACCAAAAAGGAAATTAGAGAGAAGGTCACAGAGAGAAGGATAGATTCCGAAAGAGGGAAGTTTGGAAATCAAAGCTTTGTGCCAGACTCTATCGAAGGCTTTCGATATGTCTAGCGCCACAGCGAAAGACTCACCGAAACCCCGGAAGAGCGGAGGACCAAGAGTCAGAAAGTAGGGAAAGAAGATCACCAGTAGAACGCTCTTTACGAAAACCATATTGGCGATCAGAGATAAGATTAGAAGAATTTGAGATGTTTCCAAATCTTCCTGTTAAGGATAGATTCGAAAACTTTAGAAAGAACGGAGGTTAAAGAAATTGGACGATAGTTAGAGGGTTGAGAGGGGTCCCCCTTCTTCGGCACAGGCTGAATGAGTGCACGTTTCCAGCAAGAAGGGAAGATCGAAGTAGAAAGGCAAAGACGAAATAGTTTACCAAGGCAGGGTGCAAGCTCGGAAGCACAAGTTTTGAGAACCGCAGGAGGAATACCATCAAGACCATACGCCTTCTTAGTATTAAGCTCAGAGAGAGCAGAAATGACATCTTTAGAAGAAATTATAATTAGGCATAAATGAGTTGGAGGGGGTTGAAGGAGGAGGAATAGCTCCGGAATCGTCTAAGGTAGAATTAGAAGCAAAAGTTTGAGCGAAGAGTTCAGCTTTAGTAGAAGGTAAAATGGCAGTTGTGCCATCAGAAGAAACTAGAGGAGGGAAAGAGGAAGAAGCAAAGTTAGAGTTGACATTTTTTCCAAAATGCCAGAAAGGGCGAGACGAAGAGTAACCAGAAAGATTATAGCATTTGCGACGAAGAAAAGAGTTTTTGGAATCTCGAAGAATAGATTTTGCACGATTCCGGGATGAAATATAAGTTGCAATGAGTTTGAGGAGTTTGAAGACGACGGTAATCTCTGAAGGCAGTGTCCCTGCGGCGGATAGCGCGAGAACAAGCAGAGTTAAACCAAGGTTTGTTAGGTTTAGTAGAAGGGAAAGAATATGGAATGTTCGCCTCCATGCCAGAGAGAATCACCTAAGTTATGCTCTCAGCACACTCCGGGGGATCCCTCCCACGAAAGCAATAATCAATCCATGGGAAATCAGAGAAGTACAACCGCAAGTCAGACCAGCTAGCAGCACCGAAGTGTCACAAACGTCTCCTCGCCGAAGGCGGGGGTCGTTCTTGTGGAAGACTTGAAGAGACAGAACATGATACGGAGTTAAAAAAAAAAAAAAAAAAAAAAAAAAAAAAAAAAAAAAAAAAAAAAAAAAAGGTGATCGGATGAACCCAGAGAAAGAAAGAGTTTAACAGTATAAAGGTTAAGAAAAGATCAAGTATGTTGAGTTCATCATCAAGGCGATCAGAGATACGGGTAGGGAGTTGCACCAACTGCTCAAGGTTGTTCTGGATAGAAAAGTTGAAGGCGAGTTCACCGGCTGGATCATGAAAACTAGATGAAAGCCATTGGCGGTGGTGAACATTGAAATCACCTAAAATGATGATTTCAGAGAAAGGAGAAGAAGATAGAATGTCCTCTATTTCGGAGTTTAAATAGTCGAAGAATTTTTATAGTCAGTAGAATTAGGAGATAAATAGACAGAACAAATAAATTTAGTAGTAGAATTGCAAGAGAGCTTAAGCCATAAGGTAGAAAATTCAGGAGACTCCAAATTAGAGACACGAGAGCAAATAACATCGTTGCGCACATATGCGCAACAACCGCATTTGGCTGAAAATTGAGGATAGAGACAGTAGGAGGTAACAGAATAAGGTTTGCTGTCAGCACACTCATGCACCTGAGTTTCTGTTAGAAAATAGAGATGAGGTTTAGAAGAAGAGAGATGGTGTTCGACAAAGGGGAAATTAGAAAAAAGAATGTTGCAAAGACCGCGAATGTTGCAGAAATTAATGAAAAAAGAAGACCGTGCACCGGGGCAAGCCGGACGCCGGGTCATGGCGGCACCATCCTCATCATAGGAGGCCACCAACCCCCAAGTGATGATGGGATGAGGGGTGGATGAGGGCATTCTTTGGATTCATCCCCCTAAGCATCTCCGAGGCAGCTGTGGGTTTTGCTATTTTGAGATTTGTTTTGTTTTATAAAGGTAATGTAAAAGTAAGCGCTTGTAAAATGTGGGAACATGTGAAGAATTGGGGTGGAGAGGTAGTTGGAGCATAGACACTCCAGTGTGAGGCGGAGGTACACTCATAGTATAAGTATTACTTAGTAAGACAAAGATATGGGAAATTTGTTTGCAGAGTTTCATGACCTTGAAAAATGTTGTAGCTTTAGCTCCGCCTACTTTGATGCCAAAAGTATTATTTTCATCACTGATACATATAACGTATAAGTGACGTCATAAAACCTATTGCCTCTTATTACATTATTACTATTTTAAATATATATATATAATAATAATATATATATATATATATATATATATATATATATATATATATATATATATATATATATATATATATATATATATATATTATATATATATATATATGGCCAGACTCCAGATTAGACATGACTTTTTTAAAAAAAAACTACGAAACGTAGTGAAAAAAAATTACATTTTTAGAATCCTTGTCGAATTTCAGGTAGGAAAAATTGGGAAATAAAAAAAAAATCCTTATAATAATAAAGTTTACATAAGTAAAGTTTACTTATTTTTATCTGTGGAGAGCATCGTACGCCTGGCAATACGTTTTTTTCAATTTTCTCGAAATTGGAAAAAATGGAAAATACCCCAAATCGTCGACAGAAAAAGTAGTCTACAGTATCATCATCACTCACGGGTCGGGGGTACGATCATCAAAACACCAAATTTAAGTTTGTTACGTCATCAGTTGTTTTTTTACGTTTTTCGTAAAATCATTTTTATTAATTTTTTTATTTATTTTTTTGCAAATATTTTACACTTTTCCTAACTAAAATTCGACAAGGATTCTAAAAATGTAATTTATTTTTCACTACGTTTCGTAGTTTTTTTAAAAAAAAGTCATGTCTAATCTGGAGTCTGACCTATATATATATAATATATATATATATATATATATATATATATATATATATATATATATATATATATATATATATATATATATATATATATATATATATATATACGGTATATATATCGAAAATGGGAAATAAAAAACTTATAATCTGGTAAAAGTTATGAAATTTGACAACATTCTCCTTGCCGTTTTTTGTTTTTGTTTAAAAATGGCAAAGAAACCTGATTCGTGATTGGTCATGAAAACATAAACTATCTGTTATTGGAGTCGATGGCTATCCTAATGACGTGAAAAAATAATTAAATACTTTATTTTAATAATAAGCATTATTTTACATGTTATTTCTACAAAAAAGATTTAATTAGATTTTAAATGATTAAAAGAAATACAATTTGCTTCATGAGGGTGTTTATTAAAAAAAAAAAAAATAGGCATACACAAAAAGTGCATCACTGTCAATCAGAAAATTATAACATTTATTAATCCTACTAAGTAATACTTATACTATGGTACACTAGAGACCCCCTGAGAAGGTGAAACGCGAAAATGAACGAACCAAATGGCAACGGAGTGAAACGGAAAGGTCTAGCCCATCCTATCACTCCGTGGGTTATGTCCAATGGAGGGTACTTGCATCGCTACGGAAGGCGCTTCGCCCTCACCCTATATATATATATATATATATATATATATATATATATATAATATTATATATATATATATATATATATATATATTATATATATATATATATTGCTTCATTTGTATATGTCGGTGCGGTGCGGTGCGGTGCGTGGTGCGCTGATTTCGGTGCGGTGCGGTGCGCTTAGTTTAGCTTTTGGTGCGGTGCGGTGCGGAGCACAGCATTTTGCTTCCGGTGCGGTGCGGTGTGGTGCGCAATGAATGACAGTTGGTGCGGTGCGGTGCACGACGACCTGGTGCGGTGCGGTGCGGAAAATTCCGGAGCTCGGCCAACCCTAAAATATATATATATATATATATAAAGATTTTTTTTTTTTAAATTTTTTTTTGCGCTCCTAAATTTGCGCTTTAAAATTTTTTTTAAATTTGCGCTCCTAAATTTGCGCTTCAAAAAAAATTTGATTTGCGGATATTTGCGCTTTTGCATTTGCGGACTAAATTTTTGAAAAATGTCCGCTTTTGCGCTTGCGCAATAAGGTTTTCAAATTTGCGCTTTTGCGTTTGCGCTCTAAAGTTTAAAATTTGCGCGCCCACCTCTGATATATATATATATATATATATATATATATATATATATATATATATATATATATATATATATATATATATATATATATATATATATATATATATATA
>SEYY01020174.1:37500-40000 GCA_009176605.1 Armadillidium nasatum
ATATATATATATATATATATATATATATAGGTGCATCCAGAAGTTTAATTAGCATGTACTGTACAATAAGTTTCAGCAAAGCTTCTAATCGTTTCTTGGGTTACTCTTAATTTTGCATTAAAATTGCTAAACTTGCTGATTACCCTCTTGCAAGATCTACATATCACATGAATTTTCAAAAAATTTTCAAGAGCGATATTAAACACAAAATAAATTTTGCCTTTCATTCTTTTTCCGTCCACTTCAGCCACTTTTTTTAAAGTTAATTCTGAAATTCTTTTTCGTACGTTATTTTTCCTAAGAACAAACACATCAATCTTAATTCTTAGATTACCAAGGAAAGCTACTCATTCAGATCTAACAAACTTCCCATGGAACTTGTGACCTGTATCGTTTCTTGTTCATACTTATCGTCTATTTTTAAATTAAAAATTTAATAGTAGGGTAGCAAACAGGTAATGCAATTGTTTTCCTTCTTTTTGACTCCCTACCGAATTGTCTACCAGAAAATTTGAGAAGAAAAGCTAGCATTCACTTAAATTAATGATTATATACATTTTTTTAAAAAAAATTCAGGAAATGGAAGATTTTGTATAATAAAAGTTTTAAAAGACTACAAAAATTTTGAAAAATATTTTTCTGATTAATAATTGGGATTAAAAAAAAAGGCTTACTTAGGTCGTTAAAGTCTGAAAAAATGCAAGATATAAAATTATCACTGCCCTCAGTTACTGGACATTAATTAACTCCTCCAAATTCTAAAACTTATGATGTAAATGTTCAAGGAGATCTGATAGTGAGATAGTAAATAGGTGATTTAAGTGAATAAATTGTTTATTTCATCTTTTATATTGCTTTCATTTTCCCCCAACCAATATGTAACGAAGGAATAACCGAATTAAAATCTTAATTTTCGTATATTTTGTTTCATTTAATCCACCATTAACAAATATAATTTGCAATTAAAACCGGCTGTTAAACTACGGTTTTCTCAGATTATTTGTCAGAGCCGAGGCAGGGGCAGGGGTCGAGGCAGGGGTCCCTGTCGATCCATTGCAAAGAGATAGAATAGTATTGCATTATATATATATATATATATATATATATATATATATATATATATATATATATATATATATATATATATATATATATATATATATATATATATATACTTTTTAATAATATCATCCTTTTTAACTAGTCTGCGAGAAAGAGAGATAGAACTGGCCTCGTTGTCTCTGTGTCATAGTGCGGTCGGGTGGGGTCTATTGGGAGATTAGCATGATAGCGTTTCATGAGACTTCCCGGCGTGATCTTATATTTTTACCATCTTGGCGCTTTCGATCCTAGAGTAAGGTGACCATCAGTCCCGATTTTTTCTGGACAGACCCGATTTTTTAAGCAGTGTCCCGGTTTTTTTTAGAAAAGGACATTTGTCACGATTTTTAGATTTGGGAAAAATTATTTATTCAACCAGTCAGGTCAGACAACCAGAGGGCGCGGCGCATG
Organism: Armadillidium nasatum; assembly: GCA_009176605.1. Classification (NCBI taxonomy): domain Eukaryota; kingdom Metazoa; phylum Arthropoda; class Malacostraca; order Isopoda; family Armadillidiidae; genus Armadillidium; species Armadillidium nasatum. Next base: position 39,013 of record SEYY01020174.1, read on the forward strand.
GGAGCAGAAGGCAAAAATGCATTTTTTTTTTTGTAGAATGTCCTTAATTAACTAATAAACCATATGACTTGTTTTCGAAAACAACATTTCTTCTTTATATTAAAAATCCTCCTACATACCTTAAAACCCCTACTGGCAGTATATTTATGTTCAGAAGCGTCCCGAATTTTGATCATAAAAATATCGTCACCTTATCCTAGAGGCCAGGGTTCGAATCTCGGAGGTATAGCAGACCTTAAGAGTTTCAATATTGTTTCGAACCACGAGTTGAGTTAGTGGTTCTAAGAGGATGATATATATATATATATATATATATATATATATATATATATATATATATATATATATATATATATATATATATATATATATATATATATATATATATATATATATATATATGATGCCTGATGGTATACCTATCATGAATGCATTGCAAAATATTTATAAAAAGCTTGAAAGGATTGTGGTGTTAAAGCAATAAAGGAAGAAATTTTGAGTACATTAAAAGAATGTTTTTATCTAATTAAAGAAATAAATCTTAAACCCACAATATAAATTGTCTCCACTTGAGCCAAATATATATTATGTAAATAAAATTAATACTTAATGAGGAAAGGTAAATGTAAAAGAAAAAAGCCTATTATGTTGAGATTCAGAAAGTCAGGAAAATGAGGGTTCTCCACTTTATTCTGATGTTATCAGCGAAACAGAAGAAATATCTTACAGGTCATCATCTGAAGGAAATGAGTAAATGAAGATAACTGAGGAGGTTTCAGATATTCGTCATAAGAAAGGACTTAAAAAGAAGGAAGTAGAAGTAGTATTTTCAAAAAGATAAAAGTTAAGATAAAAATTTAAAAATGGTGTCGAAAATAATCAACGAAAAAAAAAAATATAAATAAATAAATAAATACACCAGACGATCCTATTTGTGATGGAAAGAGAATAATTGTAAATATCACTAAAGTTGTCTTCGTGAATTAGC
>SEYY01020174.1:50000-56751 GCA_009176605.1 Armadillidium nasatum
GAGCAAGCAACTGGGGTGGCGTGAAGAAATACTGAAGGCGCCTCAGAACACCCAACCTCTTAGAAGCTTGTTTAGAAAGAGAGGTAATGTGATCTTTCCAAGAAAGATCACGAGAAAAAGAAACACCGAGAATATTAAGGAGAGATGAAGGTTTGAGTTGCGTGTTTTCGAAGAAGATATCATAGTTGTGTGGAAGATTGTGTCGAGTAGAGAGATGGAGGAATTGAGTTTTTGAGGCATTGAAAACGACCATGTTTTCTTTGCCCCAATTTGAAATGAGAGATAGATCAGAGGTTAGTTGCTCCAAGGCCACCCTCCTTGCCTCTATTAACTGTTGCTTGGGAGGGGCGTCTTTCAAATTGAAAAGAGTAATGAAGGGTGGAGTCATCAGCATAGGAGTGGATAGGAGATGAAGTAATAGAGAGAAGGTCATTAATGAAAAACAGAAAAAGTGTTGGGGATAGGACAGATCCTTGAGGAACACCACTATTAATAGATTTATAGGATGAACGGTGGCCGTCTACAACAGCTGCTATAGAACGACCGAAAGGAAATTAGAGAGAAGGTCACAGAGAGAAGGATAGATTCCGAAAGAGGGAAGTTTGGAAATCAAAGCTTTGTGCCAGACTCTATCGAAAGCTTTCGATATGTCCAGCGCTACAGCAAAAGATTCACCGAAATGCCGAAGAGCGGAGGACCAAGAGTCAGAGAGAAGGGAAAGAAGATCACCAGTAGAGCGTTTCTTTACGAAAGCCATACTGGCGATCAGAGATAAGATTAGAAGAATTGAGATGTTTCCAAATCTTCCTGTTAAGGATAGATTCGAAAACTTTAGAAAGAACGGAGGTTAAAGAAATAGGACGATAGTTAGAGGGCTGAGAGGGTCCCCCTTCTTCGGCACAGGCTGAATGAGCGCACGTTTCCAGCAAGAAGGGAAGGTTGAAGTAGAAAGACATAGACGAAATAGTTTACCAAGGCAGGGTGCAAGCTCGGAAGCACAAGTTTTGAGAACCACAGGAGGGAATACCATCAGGACCGTACGCCTTCTTAGTGTTAAGCTCAGAGAGAGCAGAAATGACATCTTTAGAAGAAATTACAATTTTAGGCATAAATGAGTTAGGAGGGGGTTGAAGGAGTAGGAACAGCTCCGGAATCGTCTAAGGTTGAATTTAAGGCAAAAGTTTGAGCAAAGAGTTCAGCTTTAGAGGAAGGACAAAACGGCAGTTGTACCGTCAGAAGATACTAGAGGAGGGAAAGAGGAAGAAGCAAAGTTAGAGTTGACATTTTTTGCAAAATGCCAGAAAGGGCGAGAGGAAGAGGAGCCAGAAAGATTATTGCATTTGCGACGGAGAAAAGAGTTTTTAGTATCTCGAAGAATAGATTTTGCACGATTCCGGGATGAAATATAAGTTGCATGAGATTCTGAGAGTTTGAAGACGACGGTAATCCCTGAAGGCAGCATCCCTGCGGCGGATAGCACGAGAACAAGCAGAGTTAAACCAAGGTTTATTAGGTTTAGTAGAAGGGAAAGAATATGGAATGTACGCCTCCATGCCAGAGAGAATCACCTCGGTTATGCGCTCAGCACACTCCGAGGGACCCCTCCCACGGAAAGCAGTAATCATTCCATGGGAAATCAGAAAAGTACGACCGCAAGTCAGACCAGTTAGTGGCACCGAAATGCCAGAAACGTCTCCTCGCCGATGGCGGGGGCCGTTCTTGCGGAAGACTTGAAGAGACAGAACAAGATACGGAGATAAGAAGGTGATCGGATGAACCCAGAGGAGGAAAGAGTTTAACAGTATAAGGAGAAGGATTAGAAGTTAGAAAAAGGTCTAGAATGTTGGGTTCATCACCAAGACGGTCAGGGATACGGGTAGGGAGTTGCACCAACTGCTCAAGGTTGTTCTGGATAGAAAATTGGAAGGCGAGTTCACCAGCTGGATCTTGAGAACTAGATGAAAGCCATTGGCGGTGGTGAACATTGAAATCACCTAATATGATGATTTCGGAGAAAGGGAGAAGAAGAAAGAATGTGTTCTATTTTGGAGTTTAAGATAGTCGAAGAATTTTGGATAGTCTGTAGAGTTAGGAGATAAGTAGACAGAACAGATAAATTTAGTTGTAGAGTTGCAAGAAAGTTTAAGCCATAAGGTAGAGAATTCAGAAGACTCCAAATTAGAAACACGAGAACAGATAACATCGTTGCGCACATAAGCGCAACATCCGCCTTTGGATGAAAATTGAGGATAGAGACAGTAGGAGGAAACAGAGTAGGGTTTGCTGTCAGAGCACTCAGACACCTGAGTTTCGGTTAAGAATAAGAGATGAGGTCTAGAAGAAGAGAGGTGGTGTTCGACAAAGGGGAAATTAGTAAAGAGACCGCGAATGTTGCAGAAGTTTATGAAAAAAGAAGATCGTGCACCAGGGCAAGCCGGCATAGAGGTCTTGGTGGCACCAACCCCATCACCGGAGGCCACCAACTCCCAAGTGGTGATGGGGGAAGGAGTGGATGAGGGGCATTCTTTGGATGCCGCCCCTCGTAGCATCTCCGAGGCAGTTCTTCGCTTTCGCCATTTTTTTTCTTGCATATTAAAGGTAATGTAGGAGTAAGCGCTTGTAAATTTGTAGGAACGTGAGAAGGGAGTTGGGGGAAGGAGAAGTGGGAGCATAGACACTCCCATGTGGGACGAGGGTACACTAGAGACCCTCTGAGAAGGTGAAACGCGAAAAGGAGCGAACCAAAGGGCAACGGAGGGAAAGGGGAAGGTCTAGCCCACCCTATCACTCCGCGGTTAAGCCCAGTGGGGGGTACTTTCATCGCTTCGGATGGCGCTACATCCTCCCCCTATATATATATATATATATATATATATATATATATATATATATATATATATATATATATATATATATATATATATATATATATATATATATATATATATATAATAGGTAATAAAGCTTTAATTTAAACTCTTAATTATAAAATGAATTTCTAAATCCTGCATAAAACGTTTGAGTTCTTTGTAAAGAAGTGTAATGAAATCAAAATTAAATAACTCTAATTATCACTTGTCTCTTCTCATTTAATTTTTAACCTTGCTAGCTAATTGCATCCCACGTCAAAAATTTGATTTAAAGAATTAATATATATATATATATATATATATATATATATATATATATATATATATATATATATATATATATATATATATATATATATATATATATATATATATATATATATATAATATGAAGAGTTTCTGCAATCGACAATAAACTGTATCATGCGTGATATGGTGTAGAGCAGCGGTTCCCAACCTGGGGTACGCGTACCCCTGGGGGTACGCCTGCTATCGATTGGTGGTACACAAAAAAATATGTGGCTTAATTAAAAAAGAATGTAAAAAGAAAAAAATTAATAGAATATAGATTATAGAATATCAAATTACGAAATTAAATTATTGTTCTTAATATATATATATATATATATATATATATATATATATATATATATATATATATATATATATATATATATATATATATATATATATATATATATATATATATATATATATATATATATATATATATATATATATATATATATATATATTGGATTTGTGTGTGTACGAAGGTACTCGTAAATAAAAAAATTATGAAGGGGAACGGAAGGAAAAAAAGGTTGGGAACCGCTGGTGTAGAGTATAAAAAAAAATATATATATATATATATATATATATATATATATATATATATATATATATATATATATATATATATATATATATATATATATATGTTGAGATTTTATAGCCAAATCGAAACAACTATTAAATTGTAATTAGGAAATAAGTGAATGATATAGCGAGCCTGTTTTTGCGTTCTTGTAGCCGAAAATCACCTTTAATTTATTTTCTATAATATTATATGATTCCGTAAATCTTTATATTTATTTAAAATTTGTTTCTTTCTGTCGTCTCGTATTTTTATCGAAGAATCCTACAAAGACCCATGTTTAAGATATCCTTCCGCAACTGAATCTCGCTGCCCGCCATATTGGGTATTTTCAAAATCCTTACGTGCGAAACTTTCATCTTCTAACGCTTAAAACTTTTTATAGAATGCGTTTGGCTGATTCTTAAAATCATTTTCGTATTCAGGGAATTAAACCCTCTCTATTGATATACATAACTCCTTGTTTCAAGAATATATATATATATATATATATATATATATATATATATATATATATATATATATATATATATATATATATATATATATATATATATATATATATAGATGTAAGCACGCTGAACTTGTCACAAGTTAATTAACACTCATATCAAGTCATTTCTCTTGAGTTTAAATGTAACTATCACTTTCTTATCAAGTTTATTAGATCCTTTAATCATTAAAGATGTCGAGGTCCAACAATGAGATTCAATTAATTATTATTAAATAGTAACAGGAGATGAAATAATATAGTTCAATTCCTATCAAGCGAAGTGGAATAGAACGCGCGTTATAGAAAATTCCACATGAACGATGTTTTCACTTAACAACAACGCAAATTGTTGATATTAAAAATTCTGATAATGTTTAGTAACTAATATTTGTATATTCTAGTTCGTTTAATTTTTTTGTGATATTCCTGTTATGAAAACTCCTTGATAAACAATCAAATTAAATATTCCATATGGAACTACTTCACGAGGGGGATACACATACCCGTTGCCATTGCCCAAGGAAAGCAGTCTAGAAGTGAGACCCGTGAACGCAGATTGTATTTGTGTAGAGCTAAACATTTTCGCATTTGATGTTAGATTTAATAATAATTGAAATATTGATTTAACTAAAATTGGGAATATTAATGTAGAGATCGTTGTGTCAACTTAAATACTCTCAGAGTTAATATTTCCTTCATTTTAAAGTAAATCAGTATTGCATGATTTTCGTCAAGAATATTATTTGTGAACTTGTTTTCGGTACAACTTGTAAGTAGTCCACCGTACAGAGTTGTAAGTATAGTTGGTTGTACACTCCGTCTTTAATTGTAATTTGGGTCGTCGTACGTAAGTGTACTCCCATCACTTGATATTAAGAATAATAATTATTATTGTTAATATCAACAAAGTTTATTTGAAATCATTGCATCACTATTATAAATGTGTTAAATTACATACAGTACTGTTAAATTAATACAACACGCTTCTCCTGTATAACACAATTTGCAGTTTGCTTGAGTTTATTCTAAACTCACGTGAATTTTTTGAAGAACAATTACACCCTACCTTTTTCTTTAACTTCCGCCTAGTCCTTCTCCAATTATTTTTCTGACTTTAGGTGTTGCTTTCAATCAAGCTTGGTGTCTATCTTAGAGTTTAAGATTTGGTGAATAACCGGTTGTGGTATTGCGAAATACTGCAATTGATTACTCATTGAGTTTGAATGAAAATTTAGGCAACAACCCCAGTTTGAAGGAGGGTAGGCAAGGAGGTCACTATCCTTTACACAAAGGTAAATAAACTTTAAATTGAGCGGGAAACAACCCGGAATACTCCACTCCTAGTACAACTGCATTTTTATAATTGGTTCTCCAGACAACTGTGTCTAGAGGTATTTGCAGTTTACCCCGTTATAGACGGTTGTTTGGAGAAGGAATGATTCTACTGGTTCTTGACTGACAAATTGAAGCTGTCGTCAGAATTGGCGGAACAAGTGTAAAAGATTACGCTAACAAAATAGACGAAATAAGTGAAAATGTTATAGATAGTCTCACAGAATTTCAATACTTAGAAAATAGGGATCAGTTTGTAATTTCTATTTTTATTAATGGGTTAAATATTGAAATTAAAAAGCTGATTGGTATTCAGTAATTTGACTCTTACGGTGTATGTGTGCAAGCTGCTTTAAAAGCGGAGAAAATATTGCCAAATAAAAGAATAGTAAATAATGTAAATATGCCCAATGAACAATATAATAGCTATCCCAATAATCATTTAAACTTTTCACATAATAATCAGAGATATAACAATCATTCACGTAATCATTATTCGCGCCCACCAATTACATGCTATTATTGTAAAGAAATAGGTCATAAAAGGTTTGACTGTCCAAGGCTACATCAAAGACATTCCCTTTTTTAAATCCTCCAAAAAAACTAATAAAGAGATCCATTACAGAAATTTCTGAAAGCCCAGTAATAAATATAAATATAAATAATATACAATCTTTAGCTCTTTTCGACTCTGGTGCAAATATATCGATATTACCTTATGATTTTTATTCCAAAATTTCTGAAATGGATCATTTTTGTAAAAAAATTAAGCCTTCAAATGTTAATGTCACAAGCATTTCTGGAGAAACATTAAAAATCTTAGGAAAAGTCCCGCTATATTTAACTATAGGGAAAATTAAATTTATACATGAAATTTATATTTTGGACAAAACCAATTTTGTAGGAGACATACTTATAGGTAGAGATATATTAAAAAGATTAGGAAAGGTCACCTTTGATTTAAATAAAAATTATATTCAAATAAATAAGCATAAAATTCCCATAATTCGCGTAGAAACTCAGTCTTCGCATTGTTATAAAATTTTAAGAAAAAAAATCCTAATGATAAAATAATAATTGATAAAAAAATAACTTTACCTTCCAGATATTTTGTTAAAACTTACGGAATAGTTGATGAGAGATGGAAAAATAAAAATATAGTTATCGAGTCCTCTTGTA
>SEYY01020175.1:30000-37500 GCA_009176605.1 Armadillidium nasatum
ATGTCAAGCGCCACCACGCAAGTCTCCCCATGGTCCCTAAGGGCAGAAGACCATAGATCTGTGAGATAGGAAAGTATATCACCAGTAGACCTCGAACGTCGAAAGCCATACTGATGATCAGAAAGAAGGGAATGAGATTCCAGATGATCTAAGAAGTGAGAGTTAAGAAGGGTTTCAAAGATCTTAGACAGAATACAAGTGAGAGCTATAGGGACGATAGTTAGAAGGATCAGAGTGGCTACCTTTCTTCGGAATAGGTTGGACTATTGCGCGCTTCCAACACTGAGGGAAAGTATTAGTATTGAGGCATAGAGAGAAAAGTTGAACGAGGGACGGAGCCAGCTCAGAGGCGCACTCCCTTAAAACTCGGGGAGGAACGCCATCCGGGCCGCTTGCTTTCCTAACGTTCATTGACTTCAGAAGCCCATGCACCTGGTCAAATGAAATCACAGGCAAAGGCATGGGACATCTGAGGGGAGAAGAAGTAGGAGGAGGATTGCCGGAGTCGTTCAGGGTAGAATTAGAGGAGAATAGGAGGCCGAAGAGATTAGCCTTTTCAGTTGGAGTGTTAGCAACAGAACCATCAGAGCGAATAAGAGGAGGAAAGGAAGGTTTACAGAAATTGTTGGAGATGTTTTTGGCAAGAGGCCAGAAAGATTTATCAGAAGGAGAATTTAGGAGCTCAGCACACCTTCGTTTGGTGAAAGTCTGCTTTGCTCGTCGAAGAATATCCCTGCAACGATTCCGATCTGAATGAAAATTAGCTAGAGTGATAGGAGAAGGAGAATTTTTCCACTCTCGATACGCGATGTCTCTAGCCTGAATGGCACGAGAACAAGCACGATCGAACCATGGATTTTGAGGAGAGAAAGATTTAGTTGAAGAAGGAATGAACCTGTTCATCCCATCAACGATTACGGCCCCCACCTTATCGGCAGAGTCCGAAGCGTCTTCAGAGACAAAGCAGTCACTCCAGGAATAGTTAGCGTAGAAGCAACGCAAAGCCCCCCAGTCAGCCCGATCAAAGTGCCAGAAGATACGCTTAGGGCAGGGTGGAGCAGTTGGAGAGAAAGCATGAAAATTAAGACAAATTAGATTGTGGTCAGATTTACCAATAGGTGCGAAGATAGCGTATTTATAGAGAGAAGGACTAGTAGTGAAATATAAATCAAGAGTGTTCAAGAATTATTCAAGATCTCTTTCTAGAGTAATATATTTTAATGAACACCCACCAATATTTAAAAACACACAAGCTTATATATATATATATATATATATATATATATATATATATATATATATATATATATATATATATATATATATATATATATATATATATATATATATATATATATATATATATATATATATATATATATATATATATATATATATATATATATATATATATATATATATATATATATATATATATATATATATATATATATATATATATATATTATATATATATATATATATATATATATATATATATATATATATATATATATATATATATATATATATATATATATATATATATATATATATATATATATATATATATATATATATATATATATATATATATATATATATATATATATATATATATATATATATATATTATATATATATATATATATATATATATATATATATATATATAATATATATATATATATATATATATATATATATATATATATATATATAATATGAGTCCGTGTTTACGGGGGTGGATAATAAAAGGTTAAGAGGATTTTATTTCTATGAATGAGAATGGCAATAATATATTCAAAATACGTTCACCTGGAAAATGGTTTCCGGTCTGTTAAATATATTTGTAAGTAAATCTTTTCTGGACAGAATTCATGATAGGAAAAAGATCCTTTTGTTCATTCCTTCTGGAATCTCTACTATGAACGGAGAAATTATATATATATATATATATATATATATATATATATATATATATATATATATATATATATATATATATATATATATATATATATATATATATATATATATATATATATATATATATATATATATATATATATATATATATATATATATATATATATATATATATATATATATATATATATATATATATATATATATATATATATATATATATATATATATATATATATATATATAGTATATATATATATATATATATATATATATATATATATATATATATATATATATATATATATATATATATATATATATATATATATATATATATATATATATATCAGAGAGAGAGCGGCAAAAGAAACGTCTTTATAATAATAAGAATAATGACTAACATCATAATCATTATCATTATTAATTGTAACCAATACTTAATGAAGTTAAGTGTATAAGTGCTCTTTATTATTTCAATAATATGTATTTTTTTATTTCTTTTCTAAAAGAGCCTAGAATGGGTGATTGCTGAGAGTATATAAGTAGACTGATCCACTAATTCATGCCCTTGAATGAGATGGCACTCCGAGATTTAGTCTGAAAGTATTTTACTTTCTCTAGTGAAAAATAATTTGTTGTTTTCCTTGTTTGTTTCTGTATTATTAGGTTACTTAGAAGATGATTCGCACTTCCATTAGTGACTTTAAAGATTTGTCTGCTTACCGAGAGAGTATAAATATCCTGAAGTTTAAGTATAGAAAAACTTTTGAATAGTGGAGTTGTATGTTCATAGTAATTAAGCGATCCTAATAATATACGAATTATCTTTTTTCAGCACAGTTATCAGAGATTGTAGCAACTATTCACTGCCACAACCCCATATTGACAGGCAGTAGAGTAGGTGGGGATAGAAAAGCCTATTGTAAAAAAATTTTAGAATATATTTTGGAACAGAGTTTCTAATCTTTAGAAATTGATATGTTCTTTGAAAGTAAATTTAACATCGAAGATAACAGCTCATAATTTTGGGGACGCTATTCGACTGATGGTTAATATCTTTTGCTTTAATATTAAGCTCCACAGACTTTTTATGATTTGTTAGTACCAGATAATGTGTATTATTTAAATTTATTTTTAATAATAATTACCATAATAGGTATCGTAATTGCTAATTCCTATAATAATAATAATAATAATAATAATAATAATAATAATAATAATAATAATAATAATAATAATAATAATCCAAAATAATAATAATAATAATAATAATAATGATAATAATAATAATATAATAATAATAATAATAATAATAATAATAATAATAATAATAATAATAATAATAATAATAATAATAATAATAATAATAATAATAATAATAATAATAATAATAATAATAATAATAATAATAATGATAATAATAATAATTGAGGAATTAATTTCCGATTTAAAGCTAGAGTATATTTAAATAAGTTAATTTTAAATTTGGCAAATTCGTTCACCTGCAATTTGACAATTCTCTCCCAAATTGCACTAGCTCAATTTTCCCACATTAAAATAAGCCTAGTTTTTATTTCAATATTTCAAATAACATTTTTTTTTATTTTAAAGTTTTTGTGCAAATTCTGCAATTCTGTTTCGGTATGAAGGAATATTTTGTTTTATTCAAATAAAAAATAAATTTTTTTTCCTTTCGGATTTTTTTCATCCCATCGTTTGATAGCATTTCTTTTTCGACCCCGTTTTAAAGGAATTTTTTTTCAATTGACTTTACTTTATTTTCTTATACTCGTATATATATTTGGGGAAAAGAGAGTGAGATAGATAGAGAGAGAGAGAAGAGGAAAGAGGAAAAGAAAGAAAAAAAAGGAGGTGAAAAAGAAAGAGAAAGAGAAAAAAGAGAGACAAGACAAGAGAGAGAGAGAAGAGAGAGAGAGAGAGAGAGAGAGAGAGAGAAGAGAATTTTAACATTGCCTATGTCTAAATTAATTATTCAGAAGAATAAGAATAATTCCAACTAAATAGAAAAACAAATTTAATAATTTTATGTTGTAATTGTAACGTAAATTATGCTTATGATTCTTCAATTAGTATTTTGACAAGAATATAGTATTACAAACGTACAACTATATTAGTATTAGTGTCAGTATAATTTTATCTATTTAGCCTACCACAGATTGTTTAGCTGTTAGAGCAACATGTAGCTAAATGCAGCTAAATTTTTACACTCCATTACCTTTTTTTATTCATATTTCTGACAGAATATATATATATATATATATATATATATATATATATATATATATATATATATATATATATATATATATATATATATATATATATATATATATATATATATATATATATATATATATATATATATATATCTACTTTAATAATGAAAAAAAATTCATAAAACCAAGAAGAAACGCATATTGTACATGTCGACATTGTTCAATCGAAAAATTATTCAAAATAATTTAAAAACTTTTAAATGTATTTTTATAAAAAGAAAAGTAAAAAAAAAAAAAAAAAAAAAAAAAACTGCACTTAATTTTGCTACAATTCGCCAAATTTAAAGCAATTTAACAATTCATTCTGTTCTGAAAAGAAATTATCGAAAAACTGAACTTTTAGAAAAAACTCCGAAAAATTCTCAACAAGTTATGCAATTTTTCTTTATAAATTTTTACAGCTGAAGTTACATAAAGGAACAATATATATATATATATATATATATATATATATATATATATATATATATATATATATATATATATATATATATATATATATATATATATATATATATATATATATATATATATATATATATATATATATATATATATATATATATATATATATATATATATATATATATATATATATATATATATATATATATATATATATATATATATATATATATATATATAGCTCAAATTAGGATTTTAATAAAAATTAGTCAGTAACTATGAATAAGTGAGGAAGGACGACTGTATATAAATTCGGGTTAAGATGCTTGACACTTTCTTTGAGATTATAATAATAATTATAGTGATTGTGATGATATTACCAAAATTTTGAAGACCCCTTTCTTCATTTAAAGAGTTCTGAGGATCTGTAACCTGATCAGCATCCAGCCAAATTTGAAGATCGGCTTGCTCATCCAGAGATATTCCTACTACGGCATCCTTTTTATATCCGCATTGGCCATGAACAAAAATTTCACATATTTTTTCTCCCTTATACAATACAATGCAATAAATTTTCTTCAGTTTCCTGATTTCAAGTTAATAAAATAGTAAAATCTATTCTTTCTAACTTAACCTTACCAAACTTAACCAAACTTGGTCTAACCAAGTCTACCCTAACTTTGCCAAACCTAACCGAACCTGGTCTAAGTCTAACTTAACCTTACCAAACCTAACCGAACCTGGTATATCTAAGTCTAATCTAGCTTTGCCAAACCTAACCGAACCTGGTCTAAGTCTAACTTAATCTTAGCAAATCTAACTGAACCTGGTCTAAGTCTAACCTAACCTTGCCAAACCTAACCGAACCTGGTCTAACTCTAACTTAATCTTACTAAACCTAACCGAACTTGGTCTAACCAAGTCTAACCTAACTTTGCCAAACCTAACCGAACCTGGTCTAACTAAGTCTAACCTAAGTTGCCAAACCTTACCGAACCTAGTCTAACCTACCTAACCAAACCAAACCAAACCTAACGTACAGTAATCTAATTTAATCTGACCTATGCGTAAGTTAATAAAAAATTTAAATTATAATAAATTTTATAAATGGAATTAATTATTTAAATATTTATATTTAAAATAAAAAATGAAATTAGCATCCAAAATTTAAATGAATACAAAAAGTTAAATATAATGCTCGAACACATATACCAGTGCAATATTAATCAAAAATTATACCTATTGATCTACCTATCACTATACATCACTATCTCTGTTTATTAATTAAGTTATCTAAATAAATAAATTTACACGGTTTTAATAAAACTTAAAACAAGTTTGAATTGAGTTCTTGATCATTTTCATTTAAAGAGTCACAAATTCTTTTCTTTTTCTTTTTTTTATTAAATATATCAAGTGAAGACCAAATATTTGAAGATCTTCAAAGCCAAAAAGTGTGTCGAAGGGAATCACGAAAAGAAATACACGAAAGAATCAAATCAAATGAAGATTTAAGCAAAAAAAAAAAAAAAAAAAAAAAAAAAAAAAAAAAAAAAAAAAAACTGATTGAAATCTGGTTCGTTTTCTGATTAGTTTTCTTTTATACGTTCTATCACCCTTTTCACACGCAAGGACACACACACCATGTACACACATACACATACTCATATACACACACACACACACATATATATATATATATATATATATATATATATATATATATATATATATATATATATATATATATATATATATATATATATATATATATATATATATATATTATATATATATATATATATATATATATATATATATATATATATATATATATATATATAGTCATATGAGGTTTCCAAGATAATTTCTTGTTTATGTTAGACCAAGAAGTGTATTTTGTTCACAGGTAAGACGGCAGAGCTAACGAAGGAGATAGAAAAGGTGTTTTCGAGTGGAAGGTGTGAGGAAGTTGAGTTATAGAGAAATGAATTTCACAGGGTTGCGATGGCCCCACCTGTAAATCTCTTCCAGGTTGGCAAGAATAGAATCGGAAAGATGAAGGCGATAAGCAATTCTAAAAGCAAAAGATTGAGCAGATTTAAAATGAGTAGAAGAATGTAAAGTTGAGTAGTCGGCATAAGATTGGACAGAGGAAATTCATTGATGAAAAGTAGAAATATAGTAGGTGATAGAACAGAGAACTCTGAGGAACACAACAATTAATAGGGAAAGAAGAGGAAGTCGCTCCATCAACAAGAGCTGACATAGGAGCTATTTGAGAGTAAGCTAGACATAAGTAAACAAAGAGAAGGAGGGAACTCAAAAGAGAAGATCTTAGAGAGCAGTGGCGCATGCCCTACCCTATTAAAAGCCTTGGATATATCAAGCGCAACCAACTCCCTGTAGTTTCTAAGGGCAGAAGACCATAGAACAGTAAGATAGAAAAGTATATCACCAGAAGACCTCGAGCTTCGAAAGCCATACTGATAAGCTGAGAGGAGAGAGTTAGATTCCAAATGATCCATGAAATGAGAATTAAGAATAGTTTCAAAGACTTTAGTTAGAATGCAAGTAAGAGCTATAAGACGATTGTTAGAAGTTTCAGAACAGCTACCATTCTTCAACATTGAACGAATATATATGGATGCTTACAACACTGAGGAAAGTATTGGTATTAAAGGATAGAAGGTAGAGTTGAAGATGAAAAGACACCTGCTCAGAAGCACACTCCTCAGAACACGGAGAGGAATAACATTAAGGCCACTATCCGTTCTAAAGTTCATAAATTTTAAAATCCTATACAACTGATCATATGAAGTCACAGGTAAAACCGAGGATCTCTGAGAGTAGAAGAAGCAGGAGG
>SEYY01020175.1:52500-55000 GCA_009176605.1 Armadillidium nasatum
ATCGCACTTTGGTAGACCTTTTTGCACCTTAGGTCCGAGTATAATATCGTCTACGGTGAGAATGCATTCTGGCTTCATATCCTTGGTCAACTCTCATGTCGGTACGAGTCATGACGCTGCGCTACACGAATCACAACTGGACGTGCCCATCTTTTGGTTGGCCGGGTTCGCGGATTCTCTTCGAGTATTACTCTCTATAGCGCGCACCTGTTTGTAGCAGTATATATGAGATATCTGGTGGATATAATGATCTATTCTCTGGCCCGTTTATCACATAGTGGGTGATGTATAATTGATGGTTACTCACACAACTTGTGGCTACTGTGGTTTATGACTGCAGGGATCCCGGCCTGGGTTCGAGTTGTCTCGCACGCCTACCGAGACCAAGTTATGTATAGGTTTCGGTGGAATATATTCAGGATAGGACTTATTAGGTTCACGACTATGATGAGTGGGATGGGGTGTAGGGTGATGGGCGTGATATATATATATATATAGTAGGTATGTGCGTGTAGGTAGTGGGGAGTAGGGGTGGGGTAGGTTGGAGGAGTTCCTGGGGGTGTTCTTTCCGGCTTGAGCACACTCCGTCCAGTAAAAAGTTCTTGAATATATTAATCCTGTGTGAGACCCCCCTAGCTTATCGGTGTGAGTAGTTTTGGTTCATGGCACATACCAACGGCTTACTTCTCATCTTTTTAGGGGCCCGGCGTTCTCGATATCTCAAGAGAGGTTATACGATCATGTCTGAGTTCCTAGTCGGGCTGGGAGTCTAGCTATGAATATATTGGGACGCGAATTCAAATGATCAGTAGCCCATCGTGTTTACGGGGGGCATAGCAAATGGGTAGCTTATTTAGCAAATTATTACTATATAATTATCCATATACTATATATATATATATATGGATTTATATATATATATAGTATATAATTTATAGTATTGACTATTTATACTTACTTTTAACTATAACTATTAATTACCTGTGTGTTCTTGAGGCCGCCTTCTCGTGATTTATACTTCAACGCTCATCACCACTCGAGATTGCTGTACTTTTTATATAGCTCTATGCTTGTTGTATACGTACTCCCTGGATAATGGAGTACGCTCTTCATTCATATCATGTGTGTGAGTTTTCACACTTATATAAATCAATAATAGGCTTCTACCATTGAAAGAGGTTGGAGATATAAGAGAACTTTAGGGTACGTTTTTACCCAATACTAATACGTGACATGTATACTAACGTACTACTACCATCTCCAATTATACAAACTTAACCTCATATATCAAATACTATATAATAATAATTAACTATATATAATAACGGTACTGAATTAATAAGCTATACTTACAGAACTCTTATCTAAACGTAGAATTACGCTATCGTGGTCCACATGGTAGAATAGAGACTCAGGATTCGAGAGCAGATCAACGATTCTTTAATACTATGCATGAGAGTACATGCAGTCATTCGGTCTGCTGTCCAACCTCAGACCTCAGACTTAACGCGACGTATGCTCAATCTTATATATAACTCTACGAGATAAGGAGTCACTCGAGGAACAATAATGCTGCATATCTACTTATAATTTACTCCGACTACTATCGCCTATTCAGCTTAGTAGTACTACATTAATCATTATGATATAAATAACTATATTTTAGTAACTGAAATTAATAATATATATATAATATGATAATAAAATATATTAAATATTTAATAATTAATATATTAGATGAATATATTAGATAATTATATAATGAATAAATATATAATATATATATATTAATTAATATAACTATAAATATTATATATATATTATAATATTTAAAATATGTAAAATATATATATCTATATTATGATATATTATAGTCTATTATAATATTTCATAATAATATATATTGCTATAATTATATTACTTCATGAATAATTTTTATCCTACTTCTCCCTTCCTCTGCTTGCATGAAATCATATATTATTATTTTATTAAATATAATTATTATAATAATAATAATAAATAATATATTAATATATAATATTATATATAAAATAATTAATTATATAATAATAAATGAATAATAGTATTATTGATATAATTATTATTATTATATAATATGTAATATTATATTAGTATATATAATAATATAATAATAATAATATATAAATCTATATTATAAATTATATATATATAATATAGTATATATAATATATTAATTATAATAATATAATTATATATATTAATATATTAATATATATATATATATATATATATAATAATATATAATATATATATATATATCTAATATTGTTTTAGTTTTATTCTTAAAACTTGCTTTATTGTTGTATTATACATATTGGGTTGTATTGTCTATAGATAAAAAAAAATCTAGCTGTTTTATAACTTTCCTTGAAATAATTGTTGAATTCTTTATATTATAAATATATATATATAATATATATATAAATAGAAGATTATATATATATTATTTATATTATAT
>SEYY01020175.1:67500-72500 GCA_009176605.1 Armadillidium nasatum
CAGCATCCACAGAGAATTCGTGGGAAAGCAGGACACCCTTTTTGCAACGTGGGCGACGTAATGGTAGTGGAATGTGAGCGACCAATTCCTTCAAGCACCATGCAAGGAGTTTGAAAGTAGGGGATAGTTTATTAATCTTTTAACCTTAGACTTAACCCTATCCAGGAGAATAAAGGAACTGGAGCCCCCTCAAAAGTGAAAAGAGTACTCCATGCAAGGGCGAATAAGACCCTTATAAAATTGGAGTAACTGCTCAGAAGGAAAAGATTCTTGCAACCTGAACAGAACTCCCAGCTTCTTGGAGGTCGCCTTAGCAACCATTGTGATATGTGGTTTCCAAGGCAATTTTTTGTTTTTGTTTATATCAAAAATGTTAATGTTGTTTACAAGTGAGACGAGAGAGCCATCGAAGAAGATAGGAAAGTTGGGAGGTCTTTCTGAGAGGGGGATGTAAACAAGTTGAGTTTTTGAAGAGTTAAATTTCATAAGGTTGATATGACCCTACCGGGAAATCCCATCCAGATCAGCAAGAATTGAATCGGAAAGTTGAAGACGAGAAGCAGCTCTAGAAGTAAAAGAGGGAGCAGATTTGAAATAAGTAGAAGAATGGAGAGTTGAGTCATCAGCATAAAAGTGAACAGAGTTAAAAGTACAGGAGTATGTTAATGAAAAGTAAGACTAAAGTTAGAGATAAAACAGAACTCCTGAGGAATACCACAATTGACTGGAAAAGAGGAATAAGTCGTTCCATCTACAAGTACCGAAATGGAACGATCTGAGTGAAAACTAGACAAGAGCAAGCAAAGAAAATAAGGAAACACAAAGGAAGGAGCTTAGAGAGAGCGACGCCTGCCATACCCATTCAAAACCCTTGGATATGTCAAGCGTCACCACACAAGACTCCCCGAAGTCACTAAGGGCAGGAGACCATAGATCTGTAAGATAGAAAAATATGTCACCAGTTGACCTCGAGCATAGAAAGCCTTACTTACTTATGATCTGAGAGAAGAGATTGAGACTCCAAATGATTCAGGAAATGAGAGTTAACGAGAGTTCCAAAAATTTTCGACAAAGCACAAGTGAGAGCTATAGATCGATAGTTGAAAGAGTCAAAGCGGCTACCTTTTTTAGGGATCGGCTGAATATATATATATATATATATATATATATATATATATATATATATATATATATATATATATATATATATATATATATATATGAAAAGGGCTCTGCCCGTGAGTAGTGGCGTTCTGTAAAAAAAAAAAAAGAAAAAAAAATATTCGTGTTTCCAGCACTGAGGAAAACTATTAGTATATTAGTATTAAGGCATAGAGAGTAGAGCTGAACGAAGACAGGTGCCAACTCGTAAGCACACTCCTGCAGAACGTGAGAGGAAATGCCATCCAGGCCACTAGCCTTCCTAACTCTCATAGATTTCAGGATCCCATGCACCCAATCATGAGTAATCCTAGGATCCTAGGTAGAGACGTGGGACACCTGAGAGTAGAAGGAGTAGGAGGAGGGATGCCTGAATCGAGCTGGGTGGAATTAGATAAATGGAGGCCGGAGAGATGAGCCTTTTCAAAGAGAGTGTAAGCTATATATATATATATATATATATATATATATATATATATATATATATATATATATATATATATATATATATATATATATATATATATATATATATATATATATATATATATATATATATATATATATATATATATATATATATATATATATATATATATATATATATATATATATATATATATATATATATATATATATATATATATATATATATATATATATATATATATATATATATATATATATATATATATATATATATATATATATATATATATATATATATATATATATATATATATATATATATATATATATATATATATATATATAGTATATATATATATAACCTTTGCCTCTAATTCAACCTTAGACGATTCCGGAGCTGTTCCTCCTCCTTCAACCCCCTCTAACTCAATTATGCCTGATATTAGAATTTCTTCTAAAGATGTCATTTCTGCTCTCTCTGAGCTTAATACTAATAAGGCGTACGGTCCCGATGGTATTCCTCCTGTGGTTCTCAAAACTTGTGCTTCCGAGCTTGCACCCTGCCTCGGTAAACTATTTCGTCTTTGTCTATCTACTTCAACCTTCCCTTCTTGCTGGAAACGTGCGCTCATTCAACCTGTGCCGAAGAAGGGGGACCCCTCTCAACCCTCCAACTACCGTCCTATTTCTTTGACCTCCGTTCTCTCTAAAGTTTTCGAATCTATCCTTAACAGGAAGATTTGGAAGCATCTCAATTCTTCTAATCTTATCTCTGATCGCCAGTATGGCTTTCGTAAGAAACGCTCTACAGGTGATCTTCTTTCCCTTCTCCCTGAATCTTGGTCCTCCACTATTCGGCATTTCGGTGAATCTTTTGCTGTCGCGCTGGACATATCGAAAGCCTTCGATAGAGTCTGGCACAAAGCTTTGATTTCTAAACTTCCCTCTTTCGGTATCTATCCTTCTCTCTGTGATCTTCTCGCTAATTTCCTTTCCGGTCGTTCTATAGCAGCTGTTGTAGACGGCCACCGTTCATCCTTTAAATCTATTAACAGTGGTGTTCCTCAGGGTTCTGTACTATCTCCAACACTTTTTCTACTCTTCATTAATGACCTTCTCTCTATCACCTCATCTCCTATCCACTCCTATGCTGATGACTCCACCCTTCATTATTCCTTCCATTTTGAAAAACGTCCCACCCAACAGCAGTTGATAGACTCGAGAAGGGTAGCCTTGGAACAACTAACCTCTGACCTTTCTCGTATTTCAAATTGGGGCAGAGAAAACATGGTTGTTTTCAATGCCTCAAAAACTCAGTTCCTTCATCTCTCCACTCGACACAATCTTCCACACAACTATGATATTTTCTTCGAAAACACACAACTCATGCCTTCATCTGTCCTTAATATTCTTGGTGTTTCTTTTTCTCGTGATCTTTCTTGGAAAGATCACATTACTTCTCTTTCTAAACAAGCTTCTAAGAGGTTGGGTGTTCTGAGGCGCCTTCAGAATTTTCTTCACGCCACCCCAGTTGCTTGCTCTGTATAGGGGTGTTGTTCGTCCCTGTATGGAGTATGCTTCGCACATCTGGGGTGGTTCCACACATACAGCTCTCCTAGAGAAGGTGGAGTCAAGGGCATTTCGTCTCATCAACTCTCCTGCTCTTACTAACTCTCTACCAATCTCTTTCTGCCCGTCGAATTGTTGCGTCACTCTCTCTTTACTATCGCTATTACAACGGACACTGCTCTTCTGAACTCTCTCGTTGCATACCTCCTCCATTGAGAAGAGCTCGTGCGACACGCCTTTCTACACATTCTCATCCTTTCTCTGTCCAACTCTCCGACCCCAGACTTAACCGCTATGCTCAGTCTTATATATACTCTACTGGTAAAGTCTGGAACACACTCCCTTCATCTGTTTTCCCAACTTCCTTTGACTTGCATACTTTCAAACGCCGTGTGTCTGGACACGTCGGCCACCATCGACCATGAAAATAGACCTTTCCCAACTCCGGTGGAATTTGGTAGGCCTCTGGCCTTTGCCCACCGGAGGAAACATAAAAATATATATATAAATATATATAATATATATATATATATATATATATATATATATATATATATATATATATATATATATATATATATATATATATATATATATATATATATATATATATATATATATATATATATATATATATATATATATATATATATATATATATATATATAATATATATATATATATATATATATATATATATATATATATATATATATATATATATATATATATATATATATATATATATATATATATATATATATATATATATATATATATATATATATATATATATATATATATATATATATATATATATATATATATATATATATAAGGTTACACAGACAGGAGGCAATGAAAGATAGGAATGTATATAATGTATAAGATTTGGAAACTTGTTTAAAAATTTTTTTATAGAAAAAGAACATTTCTTACTACAGCTTAAATTGCAAAAAATACTCAAAATAATTAAAAAATACTCTAACATATGAAAGTGAGAAGGAAAAAAAATGTCTCTTTCCCAGATATCATTTATCTACATTGAAAATGAAGAATAAGATTTTAGTTTGCGATACGATAGTTTGTTAGACAAAAAGTAAAATTACTTCCTTTTAAATTAGAAGAGAAAACATTTGACTCTTCATCTTTCAACGAATCCCACAAATGAAAGAATTTGACACTAAAGTTTACATACGAAGCATACTTTGTTGCACTTACCATATAGAAATTATTCGAGCCAAATATTATTAACAGATGCAGTAAGATGAGTGAATTATTGAATAATAATAATAATGATAATGATATTATAATTATTAATAATTACAATAAAAATTATAATAATGCTCATAAAAATAATAATAATAAAAATAATAATAATAATTTTATAATAATAATAATAAATAATAATAATAATAATAATAATAATAATAATAATAATAAAATAATAATAATAATAATAATAATAATAAAAATAATAATAATAATAAATAATAATAATAATAATAATAATAATAATAATAATAATAATAATAATAATAATAATAATAATAATAATAATAATAATAATAATAATAATAATAATAATAATAATAATAATAATAATAATAATAATAATAATAATAATAATAATAATAATAATAATAATAATAATAATAAAAACTAAATAAATAAATAAAAATTAAAAACTATTTTATGGGAATTTCTACTCAATATGTGTATAAAATTCCTCCTTAAGAGGCAAGTATGAAATAATAATCAGCAGATTATTCATAAAATATATAAAAAAAATATATATATAATTAGCAATATCGATTCGGGATTTTGAAAAAGAAAATTCA
>SEYY01020175.1:80000-85000 GCA_009176605.1 Armadillidium nasatum
TATATATATATATATATATATATATATATATATATATATTATATATATATATATATATATATATATATATATATATATATATATATATATATATATATATATATATATATATATATATATATATATATATATATATATATATATATATATATATATATATATATATATATATATATATATATATATATATATATATATATATATATATATATATATATATATATATATATATATATATATATATATATATATATATATATATATATATATATATATATATATATATATATATATATATATATATATATATATATATATATAGTATATATATATATATATATATATACGAGGAGTTTTACGTTTATATGAAATTTTAATTAATTATAATAATTTATTATTCATTTATTTAACAATTTTATTTCATCTCAAAAGTTGCTAAAAAATTGCTAAAATTGAAATTAAAAAGCTAAAACTGCAGAAAATACTAAAACAAAAAAATAAATATTGTTTCACGCTAATCAGCAAAG
The DNA here is from genome assembly GCA_009176605.1 of Armadillidium nasatum. Taxonomy (NCBI): domain Eukaryota; kingdom Metazoa; phylum Arthropoda; class Malacostraca; order Isopoda; family Armadillidiidae; genus Armadillidium; species Armadillidium nasatum. Next base: position 80,528 of record SEYY01020175.1, read on the forward strand.
ATTAATATTCTATTACATATTATTTAATATGTTAATATTTTAATATTTATTATTTGAATATTTTGCTATTTATTATTTCAATAACTTTACTATTTATTTTTTAATATTTCAATATTTTAGAAGTTATTATTTTTATATTTTAATATTTAATATTTTATTATTTATATATGAACATCTAATATTGTATATTTTAATATTTTATATAATATTTTAATGTTTTGCATTTTAATATTTAAATTTTTTATTATTTAATATTCTAATATTCGATATTTTTAATTTTTAATATTTAAAACATTAATAATAATAATATTTAATATTTTAATATTAAAAATTTAAAATTTTGTTTATAATATTTTCTTAATTTAATATTTATTGTTTTTTTTTAATGTTTAATGCCTTTATATTTTAATATTTTAATATCTAAATATTGAATTTTTTAGTATTTTAATATTTAACATTGCAATACTTTAAAATTAATACTTTAAAATTTAATGCATTAATAATTTATATATACAATGATTAAATATTTAATATTTAATATTCAATATTCAATGGTTTTAATATAAATATTTATTATAGTAATAATTTAAATATTTAATATTTTAATATTTTTATACTTGGAATTTTAATATTAACTCTATTAATATTTTAATATTTAAGTATCTAATATTTCTCTGAACTTAATTTACAATATTATTAAAAATATTAAAAATATTAACATTTATTAAGAATAAACCTCATTAACTCATTCCATTTTTTGAAATTCATTTTAAAGAGTCGATTTAAATGTAAATTATTTATTCTTTTTCTTTTCAATTTAAAAATATGAATATAAAATAGGAAATTAATTTCAATATAGTCTTTCATTATTCATAAAGTATTAATTATAAATAATACAAAGGCATTTACATATAAATTTACACATGCTTACCTTATTTCGTACGCTCAGTTTCGATTAATTAATTTTCATTGCTCTATTTAAGGAGGGGGTCATACTAGGAAGTCGCTTTGTAGGATTTGTAAGACATTTTTATCATTCGAATCAATTACTATATTGTTACAATTACAAGGAGATACACAATGTCTTTTGGGAATCTACGTTGTAAATGGGGTTAGTTTCAAATATATATATATATATATATATAATATATATATATATATATATATATATATATATATATATATATATATATATATATATATATATATATATATATATATATATATATATATATATATATATATATATATATATATATATATATATATATATATATATATATATATACTATATATATATATATATATATATATATATATATATATATATATATATATATATATATATATATATATATATATATATATATATATATATATATATATATATATATATATATATATATATATATATATATATATATATATATAATATATATATATATATATATATATATATATATATATATATATATATATATATATATATATATATATATATATATATATATATATATATATATATATATATATATATATATATATATATATATATATATATATATATATATATATATATATATATATATATATATATATATATATAATATATATATATATATATATATATATATATATATATATATATATATATATATATATATATATATATATATATATATATATATATATATATATATATATATATATATATATATATATATATATATATATATATATATATATATATATATATATATATATATATATATATATATATATATATATATATATATATATATATATATATATATATATATATATATATATATATATATATATATATATATATATATATATATATATATATATATATATATATATATATATATATATATATATATATATATATATATATATATATATATATATATATATATATATATATATATATATATATATATATATATATATATATATATATATATATATATATATATATATATATATATATATATATATATATATATATATATATATATATATATATATATATATATATATATATATATATATATATATACATATATATATCTCTCTTTATCTTCTCTCAGGAAGGGTTTTACCCTGCCAGTGAAACCAGTATCTTTTTCCATCTGCATTTAAAAGTCCGTTTCCATATTTTATTTAAACTCACAAGTAGGAATTAACCCTTTCAATGAGATTAGCTACTATAACTTCAAGACAATCTAATAAAGGTCTCCAGGAGATTAGGGTTCTTGGAGGCTTTGTTTTCCCTTCTGGTCCTTGAGTAGTTGCAAGCAATTAGCAGAGAAAGTACAGAACCGGATTGCTTGTCATACCCTACTTTTCTTTGTTCTTCTAACACAAACCGATCCTGTCATTTACGTCCATTTATATATATATATATATATATATATATATATATATATATATATATATATATATATATATATATATATATATATATATATATATATATATATATATATATATATATATTCACTTCATTTAATGACAACATAAATAAAAAGTGCGTAAACAAATAAAGAAAAATAAAATTTTTATTTATTTTGAAAGTTTTGAAAATTTTGGAAAGTTAATTTAACAAAGGGTCGAGTTAGGAAAGACTTTTTATTTTAATAATTCAAATAGAAAATAATAAAAGGAATTAGTCTGTCTGTCTGTCTGTCTGTCTGTCTGTCTGTCTGTCTGTCTGCCTGTTTGTTTTGTTTGTTCAGATTTTAAAAAGGAAATTATTTTATTGATTCATTACTGACATCACAGTAGTGCAGGATTTGAATATATATATATATATATATATATATATATATATATATATATATATATATATATATATATATATATATATATATATATATATATATATATATATATATATATATATATATATATATATATATATATATATATATATATATATATATATATATATATATATATATATATATATATATATATATATATATATATATATATATATATATATATATATATATATATATATATATATATATATATATATATATATATATATATATATATATATATATATATATATATATATATATATATATATATATATATATATATATATATATATATATATATATATATATATATATATATATATATATATATATATATATATATATATATATATATATATATATATATATATATATATATATATATATATATATATATATATATATATATATATATATATATATATATATATATATATATATATATATATATATATATATATATATATATGTATTATAAATATTAAAATTTATCAACATATATTGAAATATATTAGCTTAGATTATGAAGAGATAAAAAGTTATATTATTCGAAGGCATTGACTTAGCAGGAGCTACAAAAATAAATTAAAATAGAGTTGGAGCCAGAGGTAAAAGAATATATCTATCGGAGTCAGAGTTCAATAAATAAAAAGCCAAGGTAAGAGCCAGAGCTAAATCAATATATTTATCATAGTCAAAGTTCAATAAATTAAAAGCCAAGAGAAGGGCCAGAGATAAAAGAATACATTTATCAGAGTCAAAGTTCAATAAATAAAAAAGTTCATTACATAAAAAGCCAAGGTAAGAGCCAGAGGTAAAAGAATATATTTATCGGAGTCAGTGTTTAATAAATAAAAAGCCATGGTAAGAGCCAGAGCTAAATGAATATATTTATCATAGTCAAAGTTCAATAAATTAAAAGCCAAGCGAGGGGCCAGAGATAAAAGAATACATTTATCGGAGTCAAAGTTAAATAAATAAAAAAGTTCAATAAATAAAAAGCCAAGGTAAGAGGCAGAGGTAAAAAAATATATCAATCAGAGTCAAAATTCAATAAATAAAAAACCAAGGTAAGAGCCAAAAGTAAAAGAATATATTGATCGGAGTCAGAGTTTAAAAAGAAAAAGCCAAGTAAAAAGCCATGGGCAAAGTCAGGATCATGGACAAGGTCAAAGCCGGAGTTGATGAAAGTTTTTTTTCTGAAACATTAGCTGAAAAGGGTTAAATTAACATATGGTTATTATACCCGATATATATATATATATATATATATATATATATATATATATATATATATATATATATATATATATATATATATATATATATATATATATATATATATATATATATATATATATATATATATATATATATATATATATATATATATATATATATATATATATATATATATATATATATATATATATATATATATATATATATATATATATATATATATATATATATATATATATATATATATATATATATATATATTATACTATCTTCGAGTGACTCTTTCGTTAAACTAGTACATAAGTGACGTGCTTTTTTTTGCTAATGGGAATAAAGTCCTTCAGCCAGCGGTATTCTGTCGTAGACCCATGTTACCCAG
>SEYY01020175.1:87500-90000 GCA_009176605.1 Armadillidium nasatum
CTTTTAGCTTTTGACTCAACCCTATCCAGAAGAGAGGAGGAGCCGGAGCCCCCCCAAATGTGAGAACAGTACTCCATACAAGGGCGAATAAGACCCCTATATATTTGGAGTAACTGTTCAGAAGAGAAAAATTCTCGCAATCTGAACAGAACTCCCAGCTTCTTAGAGGCCGCTTTAGCAACCATTGTGATATGTGGTTTCCAAGATTGTTTGTTGTTTATGTTTAGACCAAGAATGTTAATGTTATTTACAGGTGAGACGGGAGAGCCATCGAAGAGGATAGGAAAGTTAGGAGGTGTTTTTGAGAGGGAGATGTGAAGAAGTTGAGTTTTTAAAGAGTTGAATTTCACAAGGTTGCTATGACCCCACCGGGAAATCCCATCCAGATCGGCAAGAATAGAATTGGAAAGTTGAAGACGAGAAGCAACTCTAGAAGCAAAAGAGGGAGCAGATTTGAAATGAGTAGAAGAATGGAGAGTTGAATCATCAGCATAAGAGTGAACAGAGTTAGAAGTGCAGTGGAGAAGATCGTTAATGAAAAGTAAGAATAAGGTTGGAGATAAAACAGAACCCTGAGGAACACCACAGTTGACAGAAAAGGAGGAAGAGGTCGATCCATCTACAACTGCCGAAATGGAACGATCTGAGAGAAAACTAGACAATAGTAAGCAAAGAGAAGGAGGAAACCCAAAGGAGGGGAGCTTGGAGAGCAGTGACGCATGCCACACCCGGTCAAAAGCCTTGGATATGTCAAGCGCCACCACACAAGACTCCCCGAAGTCCCTAAGGGCAGAAGACCATAGATCAGTAAGATAGGAAAGTATGTCACCAGTTGACCTCGAGCGTCGAAAGCCATACTGGTGATCAGAAAGAAGAGAATGAGACTCCAAATGATCCAGGAAATGAGAGTTGAGAAGAGTTTCAAAATTTTTAGATAGAAGATAGAGTTATAGATATATATATATATAATATATATATATATATATATATATATATATATATATATATATATATATATATATATATATATATATATATATATATATATATAAATTCAAAAATCTATAAGGAAGAAGAAGAAATGAATGTGTTAGTACGATATGGTTTGAAATTCCAAAAGTTTGTTGGCCTTTCATCCTCGACCATTACTCCGAGAACGAATTCACATGCCAAGCTTAAAGTCTTAAGTTTGAAAACTTTTTAACGCGTATTGACGTTGTCGAGATTGAATCAGGTAAACAATGGCGGTGACTTTTATCATGCAAACTTTATTTGTAGGAAAAGATACGGAAAAATAGGTAATCCATGCATTCTAAACAAGAGGTCTTTTTAAGTTTTCCTTCTGCTTCCTTTTTTTTTTATATATGAAATATATGTATACAATTAATATATTCATATATATTCAATAATATACGCATATATATATATATATATATATATATATATATATATATATATATATATATATATATATATATATATATATATATATATATATATATATATATATATATATATATATATATATATATATATATATATATATATATATATATATAGATATAAGATATATATAAAAGAATTAAGGTAGATAACTAGAATAGCTACCCAAAGAATATTAATTTAATTTATTGAACATGTTATAGAACAGATTTCAACTGTTATGCATACAAAAAGGATATATATATATATATATATATATATATATATATATATATATATATATATATATATATATATATATATATATATATATATATATATATATATATATATATATATATATATTATTACTGGATATTTATTATTAACTTTATTCTTATTTCTTATTATTATTATTACTATTATTTTTATTATTATTATTATTATTATTATTATTATTATTATTATTATTACTTTCAGTATTATTATTATTATTATTATTATTATTATATTATTATTTATTGCAATTATTATTATTCCGACTTTAATTAAAATTAATATTACTAATATAATAGTATTTTATTGTTAATATTAATATTATTATCTTATTTTTGTTATTTTCATCATTGTGGCTATTACTTTTACGCTATTATTATGATTAAAATTCAAATATTGAAATTATTTCTATTATTATAATTATTGTTATTATTACCATTACCATTATCATTATCATTATTGGAGTTATATTTTTTATTATTACCATTATTATTATTATTATTATTATTATTATTATTATTATTATTATTATTATTATTATTATTATTATTATTATTATCCTTGTTAATATTACCCTTAATAATAATATTATAATAATTATTATTACTATTATTATTATTATCAATATTATCATCTTTTTATTAGTATTATTTTAATTATTTCTTTTTATCACTTTTTATTTTTGTCATTTCACATTCCAGCGAAATTGTTCTTTACTCTAATATTTTGTCTCCAATTCTGATAAATGAAGATGAGCTTCTTAGAACTAAAATCTCAGGAAACGATCATAAATTATTCTTTT
>SEYY01020175.1:102500-112500 GCA_009176605.1 Armadillidium nasatum
TAATAATAATAATAATAATAATAATAATAATAATAATAATGTTGCTATTTGCAATGACTCAAAACCTTATCGATTTGCTCAAAAAAAAAAATTTCATCACAGCTTCATTTTCTTCAAAATCACCCAATTCAACCTTTCTAGTTTTATTGTTTTTCTGAAACTTAATTTCTCTTAATTTCTCTCTTGGAAGGATCTCCATTGTCCTCTTATAAACAATTTCTAAGAGTTTAAGTTCTCAAAGGGGTTTTTAGTATTTTTTCACATCATCCCAGTTACTTAATTTGTATATGGGTGTGGTTCGTTCCTTTATGGAGTACGTATTGCATATATAGTCCTTTTTGAAATGGTTGACTCTATAACGTATTCGACATTAATTCTTCAACCTCTGACTCAATTTAATCCCATTCTGCCAGTTGAATTGTTTCATCACTCACCTTATATTGTCTCCATCACAAAGTACACTGCTCATCTGAATTCTTTAATCAAATATCACCTCGTTCTCTCTACTTGGCTCTCTGACTCCAGTCTTACCGCTATTCAAACTTCTACATGTACGAGCATTCTACTGATAAAATCTGGAACACTATTCCTTCTGCCTTTCCAAGTTCTTTTGATTTACACATTTTCAAATGCTGTGCATAAGTAATTGTTTTACTTTGGCTGTATGATTTTACAATAGACTTTTACCAGCTATCGTTCATTACATGAGCCCCTTTGCCCATTCCCATCAGAGAAAAATAAAATATAGAGAATTTACATTTCTGTTGTATGATTAAACTACTAAATATGCAAATTTTTTCCGACCTTATCGTATTGGTCCTTTTCTGTAACTATGTATTGTTCCAATCATGAATCTTTCTATAATGCTCTAAATATTCTTAGTTTTGGCTTCATATGTTCTATGCATTCAATAAAAATCCAAAGGAAAATATTCTTATATAATTCTTATTTGAAACCATTTTAGTGTAAATTAATCATTCCCTAGATTTAAATGAATATATAGCATTTGAAAATATGTTTTTCAGGATATTATATTAATATAAACGATCAAAAATGGAATTTTAATTATTTGCAGTGCTATGCATTTTTGAACTTTAAGTTAGTTTAGAAATCCTGAGTTCAATTTTAATTCTACTATCCTGCAAGTTCTCTCGTCCTCCGTTCAAGTAACTTGTAATTCCATCAGGTCTGATGGCAGCAACGTTAAATCATTAATAAATATAACTATAATATTTATAATATATATATATATATATATATATATATATATATATATATATATATATATATATATATATATATATATATATATATATATATATATATATATATATATATATATATATATATATATATATATATATATATATATATATATATATATATATTATATATATATATATATATATATATATATATATATATATATATATATATATATATATATATATATATATATATATATATATATATATATATATATATATATATATATATATATATATATATATATATATATATATATATATATATATATATATATATATATATATATATATATATATATATATATATATATATATACATTTCCATTCATTTAAATTTACAATCATATGTGAAGAACATAGTGCCCTGAAAACGAGGTAACAAATTATTGCTAAACTATATCTCTATTTCACTCTTCTTTCGACTTGTCATTTCTTGTTTTTTTCAAATAATTTAAATATTGATGTAAAATTTCAAATAAATTAGTTAAAATGTCTTTATATCCTACAATTCACTGAGCAAAATCACTTCTTATTCCATAAATAATGGAAATTGATTTTGAAGTTTTAAGAGAAGAAAATCCTATAATATTATTCACCCATTTATATATTTATATATATATATATATATATATATATATATATATATATATATATATATATATATATATATATATATATATATATATCAGTACCAGCCCAAAGGTCTTTGGGCCCTTCAGCAAGATCTTTTGTTGGGCCCTTTCATATATATATAATGTTTCTCATATTCACTTTATCATTCAAAAACTCTTTTAACTAATTGGATTTGACTGTTTGTGTTGTATTCTCTTCTATATCCTGATTACTCATATGACTATTCAAGTCAATTTGTGGAATAATATATATATATATATATATATATATATATATATATATATATATATATATATATATATATATATATATATATATATATATATATATATATATATATATATATATATATATATATATATATATATATATATATATATATATATATATATATATATATATATATATATATATATATATATATATATATATATATATATATATATATATATATATATATATATATATATATATATATATATATATATAGAACATCTAAAGTTGCAATGCTTATTTTTAAAATATGTTAATTTTCCATAAAAAAAAATAAATAAAGAAATAAAATAAATAAAATATAAAAATAAGTAAATAAAATTTACTTTAAATTTTGATTAAAATTTTCTCGAAAATCGCGATGGGGAAAATTTCCAAAAAAAGAGAAAATTGATAATTAAAAAAACAATTAAATATTCTAATGAGGAAAATCTGACCCTGTTAAGTTTTTCCTTTTTGGCTTTTAAATTAACGAGAGAACTATTTGTTAATTAACGATTAATCATTAATTGGAATTTCTCAAAACAGGTAACCACAGGTAACCTCCAATCAGGTTTCAAATAAAAATTACTATTAACCTTTATGCATGGAACAAAATTTACATTTTCTTCTTATACATACAGTTTATGTATGTATGTATGTATTATGTATGTATGTGTGTATGTATGTATGTATGAATGTATGTACCTCATTTAGAGTAGGGGAAAAGTTCCCTTCTTTCCCAGACTCAATACAATGTGTTCACGTATCGGTGTATGCATAAACTCATTTATGTGACTACATATATATATATATATATATATATATATATATATATATATATATATATATATATATATATATATATATATATATATATATATATATATATATATATATATATATATATATATATATATATATATATATATATATATATATATATATATATATATATATATATATATATATATATATATATATATATATATATATATATATATGCTGGTGTGTGTAAGTGTGTATTCAGTTTCTTTAGATATTTAACACATGCATACACATGATATAACATGATACACATGATTAACTAATTGTTAATCGGAATTTCAGAGAGCTCAATTTTTTCAAGACTTTTAAACTCATGTTTCTGGACGAACAATTCTATTATAAAAAAATAAGCTTAAATGAGCCATCTAGGATAAGATCACTTTAGACCGTTCTGTGCTTTCTCTTATCAAACTATATTGCTTTATTTTTGTCACACACATATATATATATATATATATATATATATATATATATATATATATATATATATATATATATATATATATATATATATATATATATATATATATATATATATATATATATATATATATATAGGAAAATTTTATTTAAAATTAATTTTACAATTCTTTCAAAAACTGAAAATATACTTTGCCAAAGGAAAGATAAATTAAAGGAAAACAAAATCTTTTTTCAAAAAAAATAAAAATAAAAAAATAAAGGTTGAAATGGATTAAAGAATATTTACGATATACGGGCAGAAAAAAATATATAATATATATATATATATATATATATATATATATATATATATATATATATATATATATATATATATATATATATATATATATATATATATATATATATATATATATATATATATATATATATATATATATATATATATATATATATATATATATATATATATATATATATATATATATATATATATATATATATATATATATATATATATATATATATATATCTATATATAGCATCACATAAACTGCATGATGCAGGGTGGTGTCGACTGCAAAAAAAAAAAATATATATATATATATATATATATATATATATATATATATATATATATATATATATATATATATATATATATATATATATATAGAAATAGAGAGAGGGAGAGAAAAAATTTTTTTTTTCTGTTTTGGTTTTATAATAGAATGTTATGAAATTATCTTCAAAGATGCTAGCAACTTGCAAAAGAAAAGCATCTCCTGACGATAATTGTTAGTAATATATGTAATGCATCTTTCTCTTTCACGAAATAATTAATAAAACCACAAATTTAGAAAAATATCATGAAGTTACGATCAACCTGACATTGTTTCTTCACATAAGATTCTGTTCACTTTCTATCAACTCTTTGAAACCTTCCTGGTAATATTTCACTCAAGAATTGCAAGATCGAGAAGAAAATTTGTCACAAATATGGGTTAACTGATTCAGTTATTCAATTTGAAATTGTTGGAATTCCTATTAAGAAGAAGTCGATCAATAGATGAAAAAACACAACAGGTCTAATATTAAAATCTATGTAAATTTTATGTTAAGAATAGTACTTTGAAACTCCAACAAATTTAATTTTGCGTTTCAAGAATCCCTAACAATTAAAACTTAAAAATTAACAATAGAAAAAGTGAAGAATAGTACTCAACAACTCCCACAACTAAAGTTTCGAATTCAACAATTGCAACAATTAGAACTTGATATTTTACCTCTCAAATAAATAGTACTAATTTTAAACAACTCCAACAAACTAAGCTTAATATTCAACAATTCCAACAACTGCAGCTTGACATGTAAAATTTTAAAAGTTACAGCTTCTAATTCTACTACTAACTAAGCCTGATGTTTTTCAACAACTTCAACAGTTAAAGCTATATATATATATATATATATATATATATATATATATATATATATATATATATATATATATATATATATATATATATATATATATATATATATATATATATATATATATATATATATATATATATATATATATATATATATCTATATATATATATATATATATATATATATATATATATATATATATATATATATATATATATATATATATATATATATATATATATATATATATATATATATATATATATATATATATATTCTATAACTCCAACAGTTAATGTTTCATTATCATTAACTCTAACAATTATAACTTGATTTTCAGCATTCAAAAACATGTCATTAATAACTCCAAATATAAAGCTCAATACTAAAAAAATCGACAAACAAAAGCAAAGCCATTTAAGAATTCAAACAACTAAAGCATAGTTTCAAAGATTATAACATAAATCTTTAATTCCATCTCTAAATAGGATTTATCTGGAATTTAGTTCAGAATTTGTAAGCAAAAGCTTAATTAAAGGAAAATATAATTCAATATATATATATATATATATATATATATATATATATATATATATATATATATATATATATATATATATATATATATTATATATATATATATATATAGATAGAGAGAGAGAGAGAGAGAGAGAGAGAGAGAGAGAAGAGAGAAGAGAGAGAAATTTTTTATTATTTTAATTTTTTTTTTTTTTTTTTTTTTTTTTATTTAAATTTTTTTTTTTTATTAAAATTTAAAAAATAAAAAACAAAATATATTTGAAAAAAGAAAAGCTCTTTACCAAACAATAAAATATTTAAAAATTTAATAAATAATGAATGAAGAAAAAAAAAAAATGAAAAGTACTTTTAAGGAAAAAGAAAATAAATAAAAAAAATAATTTAGCAATAAAATTAATTCAATAAATAATGATGAAAAATAAATTAATAAGTAAATAAACTTAAATAAAAAAAATAAATGCAATATCCTAAAGATAAGATTGTATCCTAAAAAAAAAAAAAAAAAAAAAAAAAAAAAAAAAAAAAAAGAAAAAAAAAAAAAATTTAGAAACCGCTTTGCTTTAAGCTATTTATTAATAAAGATTTGAAACTGCTGGAAGGAGTTTCTTCCATGCCTAATTTAAATCCCCTATTTATTATTTTTTAAATTTATAAATTTTTTTTTTTTTTTTTTTTTTTTTTTTTTTTATATAATATATATATATATATATATATATATATATATATATATATATATATATATATATATATATATATATATATATATATATATATATAATATATATATATATATATATATATATATATATATATATATATATATAAAGCGGAAGAAATAATTAGACGACTTGAAATTGTGAAATGCGTATTTTGTTTGAAGTTTATGCATGAAAAACTCAGAAAATGAATACGTGCATAAAAAATATTTTTATCTGAAAACTAAATTTAAAGATAATACAAGCCAGTTGAGTTCTATTCTTTAGTAAATTTTAATGTATACAATGTCAAACGTCGTGTACAGCATTTCGTAAACAATAATATACACATTGTTGGAAGTCGTGTACAGCATTTCGTAAACATTAATTATACATTGCTGAGCTTCGTGTACAGCCTTTTGTGAGTATTAAAGTGCACATTTTCGAAAATCGTGTTCAACATTTCGTAAACATTAATTGTACATTGCTGAACTTCGTGTATAGCATATTGTGAACATTAATGTACACATTATCGAACGTCGTGCACAGCATATCGTAAATTTATATTTATACATTGCTGAACTTCGTGTACAGCATTTCGTGAACATTAATGTATACATTGTCGCACGTCGTGTACAGCATTTCGTAAATATTAACTATACATTGCTGAGCTTCGTGTACAGCATTTCGTGAACATTAACATACACATTATCGAACGTCGTGTACAGCATATCGTAAATTTATATTTATACATTGCTGAACTTCGTGTACAGCATTTCGTGATCATTAATATACACATAATCTTACGTCGTAGTTTACAGCATTTAAAAGGCAAATCCGAAACAGTCTCGGAATCTTGCCATTCTTTCCAGAATTATTGTAGGACATAAACTTATATTGTATCTCAACAGAAAATGGGTAATATCAACTCAACAAACGCTCCATGGTGACGAAAAGACCATCAAAAACCACATGCGATTTATGGGCATATATATTTGAGGGCAAATTTCAAATTGTCTAATAAATTCTGTTGCATCTTATCTATCTATCTACCTATCTATCTAAATATCTTTCAATATATATATATATATATATATATATATATATATATATATATATATATATATATATATATATATATATATATATATATATATATATATATATATATATATATATATATATATATATATATATATATATATATATATATATATATATATATGTATATATATATATATATATATATATATATATATATATATATATATATATATATATATATATATATATATATATATATATATATATATATATATATATATATATATATATATATATATATATATATATATATATATATATATATATATATATATATATATATATATATATATATATATATATATATATATATATATATATATATATATATATATATATATATATATATATATATATATATATATATATATATATATATATATATATATATATATATATATATATATATATATATATATATATATATATATATATATATATATATATATATATATATATATATATATATATATATATATATATATATATATATATATATATATATATATATATATATATATATATAAAGAAAGTAAAAAATGATTAGCATATTCTCAAATGACTAATGTCACAGCATTTTCCTTTTAATATTTTTTTAAATATTTGCCTTACCAAATTGCTGAAGTAAAGTCCATTAAAATTTTACTGCTTGAATTCAGTATGTCATCGTCAAGTTTTCGCCTGTTGGAAACGTGTTCAACTATGTGTTTTTGTCTTTTTCATTTTAGCAATTAATTTTTAACATTATCTTTCATAATGTTTCGAAGGAAATCAAATATGTGGCGATATTTTAAAAGGAAAAAGCAAATTAGATGCGGGTGCTTAAAGTGCCATTAAAATTTTGGAAACTGTCGGTGGATAGACGTCTGGTATGAAGTCGCATGTAAGCAAAGTAAATGCCAATAATTTAGATGGTGAAATTAGTGAATCAACCAACTTTAGAACGATGTTTGCGATATTCTGTACAAGAAAAACCAACTGCAAAGGAAATGGGAAAAACTCTCACTTGAGGAAGATGAAGAAAATTCTCAAGAAATTCAAGACTACGACGAATGTTAAATTCCTGAGTTTAGACACAGATATTGGCTCAACTGAGAAAGTTGATAATGATAATAAAGGAGCCATTGTTTCAAAAATCTCTATGGATTTTAATGAATTGATTATAAAGGTAGAAAAAACTTGCAAGATGTTTTGAAAATTTCCATTAAAAGGTGATCAACTTCAAGAAATTGTTAAAAATACTTTGAAGGGAAAACAACTGAAACTTAAGCTAGATTCTCACTCAATAAGGAAGAGCATATATCTATCTATATATATTCTATTGAACTGAAAAAATGTATTCCAAGTGCTTTAAGAGTTAGTGGAATTACAGAAGTAATTTTTGATAACGAATGGAGAAGTCTAGAAAATCTTGTAGCTCTACTTCACCACCTTTCAAATAGTTATCAACGGACTTTCTTGTAAAGACGCTTTATTGATGAGAGAAGAAAATTCTATGAAATTTATTTCAAAAGAAATAGAAAATCAAAGTTCAGTGTTGACTACACAATTTAAGAAATTATGGTATAAACGATACTCCTCACGTAGGATGACGAACGTCATTGGTTTAATAAGTTATCTTGAATATCTCGAGTGTCTGAAAAGAAATGATTCTGAATCTGAATAGCTCTTCTTGTTTCAAAAATTCAAAAGAATTAAGAAATTGGCTGAAGAAACCTTAAACAGGCTTTTGGAATCAGGTGAAAAGAAAGAAACTTAAGAGGAAATTGCTGAAGATAAAATTTCAGGTACAGAATTTGTAGATGCAGATAGTGATTAAATGCATTGGAAATATATTCAAAGAAGTTTCAGGAAAAAATAAATGTAAAGGAACCCTTTCTCCAAACCTATTTTTTAATCAACGTAATGAAGCTCTTTGAAGCTGCAGGAAAACCATCTAAGCTTTCGAAAACATTCTATCAGAGTTTACTAACAATTAGAGCAACGAGCGTTTAATCTGAGAGAGTATTTTCATGTGCACGAATTTTGCTTTAATGATTCTATGTCGTTTATTTCCGAAAACATTATATCATTTATTTGTGTTTTGAAATCATATTTTGCTATTAT
Source organism: Armadillidium nasatum (assembly GCA_009176605.1). Taxonomy (NCBI): domain Eukaryota; kingdom Metazoa; phylum Arthropoda; class Malacostraca; order Isopoda; family Armadillidiidae; genus Armadillidium; species Armadillidium nasatum. The sequence continues at coordinate 111,784 of SEYY01020175.1, forward strand.
TTAAAAGTGTGCTGTTAAGCTGTTAGCACAAACCAACTCAGGAAATTTTTTTTTTTATATTAAAAGGAAATTTAAATATACCTATTATTTTTGGGAAATTATTATTTTCTTTTGAAAAAGTAATTTTTTGTTGCAAGAAAAGGTAACTTGTATATGTATATTTTTTTCAGAAAAGTTATTTTTCTTGTTAAAATGAAATATTTATCATTTTCTTCTATTTCAAAATATCTTTATTTTAAAAAAAAAAACTTTACGATCGGTATTACCAATAAAAACTCAGTAATCACAGTTTTCACTTTGCTATATATCGATAACTAAAAATATCTGTAAATTTCAAACCCTAGTTTCACATATTGTATATATATATATATATATATATATATATATATATATATATATATATATATATATATATATATATATATATATATATATATATATATATATATATATATATATATATATATATATATATATATATTATATATATATATATATATATATATATATATATATATATATATATATATATATATATATATATATTATATATATATATATATATATATATATATATATATATATATATATATATATATATATATATATATATATATATATATATATATATATATATATATATATATATATATATATATATATATATATATATATATATATATATATATATATATATATATATATATATATATATAT
>SEYY01020176.1:22500-25000 GCA_009176605.1 Armadillidium nasatum
GTGTGCATATATGTATGTATGTATGTATGTATGTATGTATGTATGTATGTATGTATGTATGTATGTATGTAATTATTATACACAACTTTATTATTTTCCCTTCACCCCTCAAAAATTTTTAAGGTTTATTCTAAATGGTTGATCTTTGACAAAGTTTAATTTTATACCCCCCTTCCCCCCAAAAAAACAAAAAATAAATAAATAAATAAAATAACTTAAAAAAAAAAAAAAAAAAAAAAAAAAAAAAAAAAATTTGCCTTTTTCAAAAGATATAATTATTATTAGACATTATTGGATTGAAAAGTAACATTATAGAACCATATTATTAAAAAGATATTTCAATATTTAAAGAAAATTGACCCAATTCTTGATGGTATTGAAAAAGAAGAAGGATTGGTTGAACACAAACTTCTCAAACTGAACAAAAGAGCATTTGTTAAATTGAACTCCAAACACTTAGCCAAGAAGAAAAACCTCAAACTCACGAAGAACCTTCACATAATCTCTAAATTATCTTTAATAATTACTACAAGTAGCTTAATTAAAGCTTGATTATTAAACTTGATCTGAAATTTAAACCTTTCTTTAAACTTGATCTGAAATTTAAACCTTACCAAGAAATTTGTGGCCAGAAATAGTGATGAAATTGACAATATTAAATTGACAATGTTAAGAGGTTGTTGAAACTTACTCATATTTCATGGTTATACATTTTATTTTGAATTTGAAATAAGAGTAAAATGGGGATATTTTCAAAATGCTCTTTTGATTAGAATGATAAGAAAGATATGTTAGCATTTTTTTGATAATCTAGCAACGTACCAGAACTATTTTGCAGCCGAATAGAGCAAAGTTCACATATTGGAATTTAAGGTACAGTGCCTTCCTAAAAAGAGATGTTCACAATTCATGTTGCCTAGGAATTGGCCCGATTTAAACTTTATATATATATATATATATATATATATATATATATATATATATATATATATATATATATATATATATATATATATATATATATATATATATATATATATATATATATATATATATATAGAGAGAGAGAGAGGGACCGACCGGGGCTGGGGCTGGGGCCGGGGCCGGGGTTGCCTAAAATTTGTAGAGGTCAAAAGCACTGAAATTTTAGATTAAGAAAATTAGATATAAATTTAACTGAGGTTTATTTAATTATAGGGAAGGAGTAGAATAGTCAACATTCACTTAAATTAATGATTTTATGAATTTTCTCCGAAAAAAAAATTCAGAAAATTACAGATATTTTATAATAAAAGTTTTAAAAAAAGTACAAAAATTTTTGATTTTTTTTCTGATTCACAATAGTGATTTAACAGGTTTATGTAGGTAAGACCCTAAGGTAAAGTTTGAAAAAATGTAAGATATAAAATTATTAATATAACCTGTATTTATACATAGTTATTTTATTGCTATGTATCAAACTTGTATCATTTATCTACATTATTTCAAAATTATTATTTTGTTTATACTTTCAGTCAGTATGGCTAAAAGATCAACTTCAACAGTATGGGAGTACTTTACAATGTTTCAGGATAGTCTCGAAATAGTTAAATATAACATCTGCTGTCAGGGAATTAGAAGAGGATCTCCGGGTGCCCCAAATAAAAAAATTTCAACCAAATCTTTATGGAGTCATCTAAAATCAAAACACAAAGATGAACATTCACTAGCAGAAGAGGAGCGGTCAAAAGAAACAGAAAAGAAGAAGGAAATATTGAAAAAACAAGAAAGAAATATTTTAATTTTCTTATATTTTGTTTGAAAAATAATAATTATTATTTGACTGATTGAGCTGAAATTTTCAGGGTATATGCATTTTTTCCCGAAGTTCTAAGTTGATACGAGCGTTTTCTGAGTCTATAACAGTTTGAAAGTTATTTGGACCCAAAATTGAAAAAATGGATAGTGGGGTCAAACCACTGGTCCACATGAGCTGAAAATTTAACTGAATAATCTTAGCCCCAATTTCTTGCATTATTGGGAACAGATTTTTGATATGTTCAGGAAAAAGTTATAAGTACTTGAAAAAAAACTTGCAAAAATCGTACCCTTCCAGAGAAAAAAATTATTTAAAAAGAAAAACGCTACCTATTAATTTTTTTATTTTTGGATATTGTTTAGAGGAATGACAGGGCTACAACTTTTATTTAGTGCATTATTAAATACTATTTGTTTGAAGCGAGATTGAAAACTTTGGGAATTTTTGAAATTTGGTCAAAAATGGACCTTTTTGAGAGGCTATATCTCGAAACCAATGAGTCGCATCGAATAAAGTATAGAAAGGAATTTATAGCCCCATCCCTCCTCTATATACTCACCAAAAATCAGAAATATTATGATTGAAGTTTTTTTTTTTTTATTTTTTTTTTTTTTTTGTCTGAAAAAAGTAGATTTAAAAAAAAAAAATTTTTTTTCGATAGTTCGTCAGTTTTTGGCTTATAACATTTTTTTATAACTCTGG
>SEYY01020176.1:37500-42500 GCA_009176605.1 Armadillidium nasatum
TTTTTTTTTTTTTTTTTATATATATATATATATTATATATATAATATATATATATATATATATATATATATATATATATATATATATATATATATATATATATATATATATATATATATATATATATATATATAAGGAAATTTAACCCTGACTAGTTATTTTTTGGTTTGTATATTAAAATAATTCAAAATTTAGACTTTTTTATTGTGTGAGTGTGTGTGTGTGTGTGTGTGTGTGTGTATGTGTGTGTATGTGTCTGAGAAGTTAGATAATGAAAGTGATTTTTCTTTTAAGTTTTTGAGACCATTTTAATTAGAATCAATATTTGGTCATCTGGCCAAGGGTTCCGCTCTATAAGATTCACCATTAGGTCATATATATATATATATATATATATATATATATATATATATATATATATATATATATATATATATATATATATATATATATATATATATATATATATATATATATATATATATATATATGACTCTGACATTACTTAATGAAGAGCTGTGGTTCAAATTCTTCACTTTCCCATTTTTAATTAAATTAAAATCATTTTTTGCTCGCTCTTAACTAACAGCTCTTCTAAAGAACAAATAAACAAACAAACTAACTAACAAACAAACAAACAAACAAAAACAAATAGAAAAAAAACAGACAGACAAACAGGTAAGAAGCTTTGCCCAAGGCTTTCTGTAATAATAAATAATAAATTACAAAAAAAAAAAAAAAAAAAAGAGTAATTAATGAAGATAAGCTTTTTGTTTCTCAACGAATGTAATGATGAGAAACTACTAGGTCATATGAACGTTCACTATATATATATATATATATATATATATATATATATATATATATATATATATATATATATATATATATATATATATATATATATATATATATATATATATATATATATATATATATATATATATATATATATATATATATGTCTATATATATATATAGCAATTTGTACATTTGTTATTGGTACTAAAAATAGATGCAAATCCAACATCTATTTTGTAGTAAATAATAATAACGTTAACAACAGTATGGAAGTAATAGATAGATGCAAACAGCTGACAGCTGACATAGTTGTAGAGTGACTTCCAACTTTAAAGCAGAGCTGTAGAGCCGGAGCCTAAAGATTTTGATGGAGCTGAAGCAGGAGCTCTTTCTAGGATTGTGGGTGGAACTGGAGCTCAAAAAAGGAAGCAGCTCCAGCTCCGAATGTATTCTGTTACCATGTCAGCATTCAATATTTTATCTTATTCATTCTTTTTAATTTTTATTGTAATTCATTACTTCTCGTTGTGAATTGGGAAAAATTTTCTGTCCATACACGGCCTATTTTATTTGGCTTTAATTAAACTTTATTCTCTTCATATCACACACACATGCACCCGAACGCATGCACGCACTCATATATAATATATATATATATATATATATATATATATATATATATATATATATATATATATATATATATATATATATATATATATATATATATATATATATATATATATATATATATTATAATAATTAATTCAGTAATCAGCAATACTGAAGGCATTCAACAATATAAAATAATTATAATTTTCTTTAAAATTTATTTTTAAGTAATATTTTCATAATTAAAACCAAGCAATGTAATAAATCATCAGTATCGAAATATTTCAAAAAAAGTGAAATTGAAGAAAATATTTTGCTTTGCCAAGTTGCAAAAGATGAAGTCTGTGGATTGAAAATAAGCGCTAAGACATCTAATTTAGAATGCCATATTCAAAGGCAACATCTTGAAATCTTTTAAAATAGTAGAAGAAAACCAAAGTAAGGTTACACCAGTTACCCAAAACACTTCATTTATACAAACATCTATTTCAAGATTTGTAATAAGTCATAAGATGACGATATCATTGACAGCTGAAAATTTTAAGACGCATATTATCCAAATGGTTGTAAATGAAGGAGTACCCTTAAAATTCTTTTCCTCTCCAGCATTTACTGGATTAAATGGAGAATTGGCTAAAAAATTAGGCGTTTCTATGGAAAGGTATGATGTCAGAAAAATGGTGATAAGTGAAGCTGAAAGGGAGGAAAAAGTTCTGAAACAAATGCTCCATGGGAAATTTTTTTTTCTGAAAATGGATGCTTGTACTAGACGGAGAATAAATTATTTTGCAATAAATGTCCAACTACCCAACTCAAATAACGAACTAACAACACGAACTTTAGCTGTTCAAGAAACGCAAACACAACATACATCAGAACTTATAAGAAATCTAGTTTAGGAAGTTCTCAAAGAGTCTGAACTTACTAAAGAGCAAGTTTAGCAGTTGTAACGTATCATGCTTCCAACATAATAAGTGCAATATATAAACTCATTGTAGACCCCTCTCAAATAGATAATACGAATTTAGACTGTGAATCCAAAATTTTTATCAATGGCGCAGAAAATTGCGAAGGTAGTTCAGAAACTGAATTAAATGAAGATATAGAATCTGCTTTCACTGCTGTAAAAATTGCAAACATGCGATGTGCTATACATACGTTACAGCTCACTATCAGAGATGGTTTGAAAGGACAATATATAAACTCAATGCTAATGTACATCAAATTGCTGTGACTGCACGAACACTAAAAGTTAAATCTATATTAAAACGTAAAGGAGGAAAGTTGCTATCTTAAACCTAAAAACTAGGTGAGGCAATACTTACCTAATGATTAAGGGCCTTTTAGAACTAAAGAATACATTAATTGACATGGCTCATCCAGACACAACAATGATTTTCAGTGATGCGAAGTAGAAAGGCTTGAAGCCAATCCTCCGTCATCCATTCTTAGTGACTAAAAGATTACAAGCAGCTGAGTTAACCTCTGGCTTCTTTTATAATGAGTTACAAAAACTAATGAAGACATTAGTGGAACAATTGCAGATGCAATTAAAGAGTTAATGGAATAAAGAGAGAAAGTTCTCCTTAATAATGAAGAATTACTTGCTGCATTCTATATTGATCCAAGGTACCGGATTACGCTGAATGATGTACAGCTCAGTAGAGGAAAGATAGCATTGATTAATATAGCAATTCGAATGGAGCAATATAATACTTCAAAACAATCAGCAACTCAAAAAGAAGGAAAGTGAAAAATGCCAAGCACTTAATGTAGTTAATGAACTTAATGTAAACCAACCTTCAACTTCATCATCCTCTTTAAATTTTGAGAATGAAGCAGCTTATGAAGAGTTCATTGATCTGAAAGCCAAACTCCATCGGACTGAAGTAAATGTAGATAGTAAATGAGGATCTCCTATTGGTAATTTAAGCTTGATATATCTCGTGCTTTGCCTTGTTATGGAGAAAACAGATAGATCATCAAAGCTTAAATGCCTTAAAGGCGATTCCACTTCACCCAAAAATAATTCAAATGTTGTTCATGCCAGTAATTTCAATGCCAACAACTCAAGTTAGTGTGGAACGACTATTTTTGGCCCTTCGAATAAATTCGGTCAGACTTACGAGCCTCAATGAAAGAAGGATCTAATTGAAGCCATACTGTTTCTTAAAAACAAATTTTTCAATAAAATTTTGAAATTATTGTTTATGTCGTTTTGTTTTATAAATTGGGTTGTATTGATTTTAAAAAAAATGGGACTTTTCCTTGTGCTGGCAAAGTTGTGTCCAACTCAAAACTATTATATAAGAATGAGGTTTTGAGTCCCATTGCCGCGGAACTGCATTTGGGCTGATGTTCCTGGGATGGGTGGCGGTAATCCCTAAATACAACTGTATAAGAATTAGGAAAATCTTTAAACCAAAGGCTTAGTCGGAGCTACTCAAATCAATGGCTCCGGATCTGAAACCGGAGTCACATCTGACATTGGCTCTGGAGCCGGAGCTGAAAAAATTTCATCAGCTCCGCAGCCCGGCTCTAAAGAGCCTATCATTGGTGCCATATGCTGAAGAAGCGAATTTGTAAGATCGCTGAGGTACTTCAGTTTCCAAAAGCAGTCATAGTTAATGCGATAGTCGAAAGGAAGCCAAAAGGGTTACAGCAATACCTCTTGTAACCCTTTAATACATCTATCATAAGCTTTGTCTTTTAAGTTGACTTAGAAGTGAGTTAAATCACTTGTCATGAACAAGGCATCGATTATTAGCCAAAAACATAATGCATGGACCAACGTCGAATTGGTTGATGTAATGTTCGACGTAATGTATAGTAGATAGGAAATGCGCTCTTTGTAACGACGAATCAGAGTTCTTCGTTTAGTTATTTGGTGGAAGAATTTGTTTACAGTGAAAGCAAAGATAATAATCTCTTAGACGACCGTGTTGCGTAGGAATTGAAGTTTAATGAATGAAGTGTAATTTCTCTGAGGCATTCCCGACAAACTGGAAGTTCTATTTAGACTGCAAGAATTTTTTTCTTCGCGATTACTTCAATTATTCAAGCGCCTCATCCGCCCTTATATGGAGTACTACTTTCATATATATATATATATATATATATATATATATATATATATATATATATATATATATATATATATATATATATATATATATATATATATATATATATATATATATATATATATATATATATACAAAGTTTAAGAACTCTATTCAGATTACCAAATTGCTCACCCTCGTATTAACATTTAAATACGTCTCAAACTTTTTGCACTAACTGTTTAATGAGTAATAAATATAAAACTGCGTGATAGTTACAGTCAATAAGTATGTTAATTAAGTCAGAAAGATGGAATGAGTTTATGCATAAAACAGAGTCTGTCTTTATAACTGTATCTCTATTACTAAATAAGCTTCAATAGGACGAACGCCAACTGTTGCTCTTGTCTCTTAGTTTGATTAATTTTTAGTTAAAAAAAACTGGAATTCACATTTCATTCTTATGCTCAACTTTTTCCCATTAATTATTATTATTATTATTATTATTATTATTATTTTTATTGC
>SEYY01020176.1:47500-55000 GCA_009176605.1 Armadillidium nasatum
TGAAATTCAGAAAATTCGAGCTACAACGACAAATAAATTTCCAATTTTTCAAAGTAAATTTAAACCCTTTTAGAAATAAAACATTTTAAGGTATATCAACCATATATATTCAACCATAGAATCAAATGAGATGAATTCGATATTAATATCCTGAATTAAAATCTCAATCTAAGAATCTGCCTCGTCTCTCTATATATTCCCCAATTAAAGGAAAATTTAAAGAATAAACAAACAATTCATTCCCTTAAATCACTATTATCTGAATCTTCTTGAACATTTACATCATAACTTTTAGAATTTGTGGGAGTGAAATGTTGAGGAAGATACGGCAGGGACGTTGAATATTATTACTGCTCTAAGATTGTATTTTAAAAACAGTAACATTTCTACATTTTTTGTTAATAGTTTGATTCTATATTTTTTGAAGTGATTTCCCTACTTTGAATTCTCTTTCACTGGCGATGGAGCAAACTTGTTCTATACTAATATTCTATGCTACACTATTCAATCATTAGGAAATCACCATCAATACGTAGTATGTTAAATACTCAAATCTTTAATTAGAAGAAAAATTCGAATAATAATAAAACATGTATACCAAATAACAAAAGAGTTGCATTGAGAATTCACACCAATGCTGTAGAAACCGGAAAAAACTTTTCGTCTCCATAAAAACGGAATAAAACAATTATATTCTAATCAAATTGTCCTTTAGGAAGAGAAAGAAACACTCGAAACCTACGAAAATGACCATAAACACATATTTGATTAAACAACTCTTCCTCCGGAAGGAAAAGTCAACATCATATATATATATATATATATATATATATATATATATATATATATATATATATATATATATATATATATATATATATATATATATATATATATATATATATATATATATATATATATATATATATATATAGAGAGAGAGAGAGCTTGACCAGCTGTTTTACTTGGAATTAATTAATGGAATATTTCCTATGGAGCCTTCCTTTTTTTTGACCATCTGTGTGTGTGTGTGTTTGTGTGGGCACACATACGTTCTTCCGCTTGACCTTCATTTACTTTGCCAAATTTTACCTTTTTGAATTTATATTTCTTTTTTCCCATATTAGTCTCTCTCTCTCTCTCTCTCTCTCTCTCTCTCTCTCTCTCTCTCTCTCTCTCTCTCTCTCTCTCTCTCTCTCTCTCTCTCTCTCTCTCTCTCTGATTATATTTTCTTTGCTTTTAAATTATTAACATTATTTCTTTCATTTATTTCTACCACGGTGCCTCACCTTATATATATATATATATATATATATATATATATATATATATATATATATATATATATATATATATATATATATATATATATATATATATATATATATATATATATATATATATATATATATATATATATATATATATATATATATATGTGAAGGAATGATAAATGACTTTTTTTTTTCTCATTTCAATAGTTTAAATTAATTTTTTTTTGAAAATAACAAATTTGTTGCAATAGAAATAAAACGAATTGAAAATTTAAAATGAATGAATTGTTATACAACAGACACATGAATAACACTCTCCCACCCTGCTTCTCCCTACCTCTCTCCTCCCTCCCTCCCTCCCTCACAAGCACACACACACACACACACACAGACACAGAAACGTATACGTGTGTGTACATGTGTGTTTTGACTTCCGACGTTGAACGCCCTTTTAATAATTTTGCACGATTGTGAAGAACTTCATTGGATGTTGCTCGGGAAAAATCACTGAATCGTTTCAAACACAAACAATCATTACCAGAAAAATAATTTTATTACCTTAATAAATAAATAAATAAATAAATAAATAAATAAATAAATGAATTTTTTTTTTTTTTTTTATTTTTTTTTTTTTTTTTTTTTATTATATATATATATATATATATATATATATATATATATATATATATATATATATATATATATATATATATATATATATATATATATATATATATATATATATATATATATATATATATATATATATATATATATATATATATATATATATATATATATATATATATATATATATATAGTATATATATATGCTCTTCCAATATGTGATCTACCAAAAGTCTGAGATCTACCATTCTAGAACATTCATCTACCATTCCATTCTTTAAAAATTAAAATCAATAACGTACATAAATTTATTCAATAAAAATCGGCATAAAAATAGCGACAGTCAAATTCCTTTTTTAGACCAAAAACCCAAAGGCCTTCTATTAATTTTTATCTGGAAATGTATTTTTTCCCTATTTTTTGGCCGTATGCGTATACATTTACACTTCAAGTCCAGGTTAGGTTAAATCAAATTAGTTTGTTAGATCTAACGAATTATTAGGTCTAACAAACTAGTTCGGCTTAACCTAACCTGGACTTCAATTTTAAATCTACGCCAACGGCCTGCAAATAAGGCCTAACCTGGCGAAAGCTGGTTCTCTCAGTGCCTAAAAGAAAAAAATACAAACTTTGACATGAACGTATTGCTTAGATATATATTTATATATATATATATATATATATATATATATATATATATATATATATATATATATATATATATATATATATATATATATATATATATATATATATATATATATATATATATATATATATATATATAATAAAAAAAAAAAAAAAAAAAAAAAAAAAAAAAAAAAAAAAAAAAATTTGAAACAATAATTAATGAAATGAATGTTGAGAGAAAAAAAATCATCTGTTCGTTTTTACAAAAAAAAAAAAAAAAAAAAAAAAAAAATTAACGGTCATTCCATTTTTAACGGTTTTAAGCAATTGGTTGGTTGGTTGGCTGATTTATCTCGTCTTTCAACTGAGCTTCTTCTCTTCTCTCTCTCTCTCTCTCTCTCTCTCTCTCTCTCTCTCTCTCTCTCTCTCTCTCTCTCTCTCTCTCTCTCTCTCTCTCATTAGAATCGTGTCTTTTACTCTCGTTTCTTCCTTAGAGGTGCTTCAATTGATCCTCTTCGACAAATTATTTTTGCTTTTCGAGAATTTTTACAGATTTTAAAGATTGTTTCAGAGTTCGTGGAAAATTTATGAGTTTGCGAAATGGAGCTTAATTTTAGAAATTATATAAGATATTTAGTCAATGGGGTCGAGAGACTTCGTCTTATATATATATATATATATATATATATATATATATATATATATATATATATATATATATATATATATATATATATATATATATATATATATATATATATATATATATATATATATATATATATATATATATATATATATATATATATATATATATATATATATATAGATTATCAGCTGCATCTCATGATGTATGCAGGGTGGTGTCAACTGTTGAAAGTATGAGAGTATTCTTTACTTTGACCATACAACGTGAAGACAAAAATTAGCAAAATGAAAAAAAAGGGTTTTATTAACCCTAGCAGTCACTCGAAGATAATCTTCAGAGGGAATGATTACATCGAAATATCATATTTTTTATCACCAGAAAATTTATTATTATGGCTATAAATAATTAAAATTTATTTCAAAAATTTTTATTTTATTTAAAATTGCTCAAAAGAACCGAGTGTAAAATTTTGTTGCTCCTCAGGCCTTATTTAATTATCTTTTTATTATTTAAAATTATCAAAAAGAACGGAATTGAAAATTTTGTTGCTTCTCCATTTAAACTTTTATTTTATTTTTATTTTGCTTCTATTTAGAAATTTTAATTAATTTAAGAAAAATAAAATATAATGGATTTCCCCAGCCTTTTTAAATAATAATAATAATAATCTGGTCACGAGTGTCGTAGTTCATACTTTTGTACCTCAGATGAAACCATTTAGAGTTTCATGTTAGAATATTCTTGGGTATTTTTTGGAGTTTTCATTTTACTCAATCTCTCCTATGGTCCACTAATTTCGATTTTTTCCTAGCATGCTTTCAACTCCGATATATATATATATATATATATATATATATATATATATATATATATATATATATATATATATATATATATATATATATATATATATATATATATATATATATATATATATATTATATATATATATATATATATATATATATATATATATATATATATATATATATATATATATATATATATATATATATATATATATATATATATATATATATATATATATATATATATATATATATATATATATATTACAACACAGTCGAGCCCTTTTCAAGGATGGAGCAAAAATAAAAACACCGCAAAGAAATCGAAAAATACTCAATCCCAAACCTAACATAAATCTCCCAGGTGGGCAGAGACGAAAGCCTTAAAAATGAAAAGATTAAATGCAGGAAGAAAAATAGATGATGGTAGGGAATTCCATAGAACAAATGTGGCTGGAAAGAAGGAGGCATTACAATGAGCAAGTCTGTAGTTTCCGGTATTCACACAAAATTTGTGCAAAAGCAGGGCACCCCTTGTGCTGCGAGGGTGACGGGATGGGTGTGCAATGTAAGAGCCAAGTTATTTCGAGCACCTGCCATTGTAGTACCTACAGAAAAGAAATATAAATATATACGAGTATATATATATATATATATATATATATATATATATATATATATATATATATATATATATATATATATATATATATATATATATATATATATATATATATATATATATATATGTGAGTTATAAGAAAGGCAAAGGCAGGTAGATAGATAAACAGTTGCTTCAAAAATTGCCATCTTACTTTCACACTTATAAACTTGTAAACATCTAAAAAAGAAAAACCAAAAAAAATTTTTTTTTATTTTTTTTTTTTAACGTGCAACACAAAGACACACTTTACAAAAAATGTCCCGATTCAGCCTTCGCTTTGCGTGAAGGTTTGACAGTGACGCGTGTCACAATAATGACGTCTGCGGTTTATCATAATGCAAATTTATGTGAATTGAAATTTCCATTCTATGTTATTATATTAGTATGGAAGGTATAACTTGTATTTTATTTATTGTAATTTGAGAGATTTTGAAAGTCTTTCAAAACAAAATATAAACTAATATTAAACTTTCTTACTTGTGTATTTTCTTTTTATTACTATTATTATTATTTTGCATACAATGATCATATTCATTTAGCAATAACTATGCAACTATAATGATATCTTATTTCTCATATGCTATCCAAAATTATATAATATATATATATATATATATATATATATATATATATATATATATATATATATATATATATATATATATATATATATATATATATATATATATATATATATATATATATATATATATATATATAACTGATGGATTAATATCTTCTTAGTAGTTAGTCCTTGGATAGAAATGTTTTCATTTTCACTCAATTTGTCAATGCTTTCTTTTTTTTATATATATATATATATATATATATATATATATATATATATATATATATATATATATATATATATATATATATATATATATATATATATATATTATTAGGGATATGGAGTGAAGTATCGGTATCGGTAAATAAATTTGAATCGGGTATCGGTATCGGTGGTAATTTTAGGTATCGGTATGGATAATTCGGTATCGGTATCGGTATATTTTCAGGTATCGGGTATCGGGTAAATTTTTAGGTATCGGTATCGGTATCGGTAAAAATTTTGGTATCGCTCCATCCCTAAATATATATATATATATATATATATATATATATATATATATATATATATATATATATATATATATATATATATATATATATATATATATATATATATATATATATATATATATATATATATATATATGAACACTCTCTCTCTCTCTCTCTCTCTCTCTCTCTCTCTCTCTCTCTCTCTCTCTCTCTCTCTCTCTCTCTCTCTCTCTCTCTCTCGTATAGACACGTATACACACATCATTCATTTTTTTGTTTAAACTAACATAATAATATAATTGTTCTATCTGATTATTTTGGTGAAAATAACGTTTCCATTGTCTCAACTGTTTCGCTTCTTATTTATTGATGAAGAAACAATATATATATATATATATATATATATATATATATATATATATATATATATATATATATATATATATATATATATATATATATATATATATATATATATATATATATATCCCAAAAATGTGATAATGTCAGACAAAACAATAGGAGATGCAGGTATTATCTATACTTACTAAATTTGCCCAAGTGAGCGAACCTTACTAACGGTGAGTAATGCCCTTCAAAGGGGTAAAAATGCCCACCTTTTATATAAAAGACCTTTGACTTTTCAATTGAATATCTTGGTGTCGGTTGTCTTATGAGAAAGGTCAAGTATAGTTGTGTTCGGGCGTAGCTTGACAAATATTCTAAAGTATATATATATATATATATATATATATATATATATATATATATATATATATATATATATATATATATATATATATATATATATATATATATATATATATATATATATATATATATATATATATATATATATATATATATATATAGTCGGTGTGTGTGGATATGGTGTGTAATTGTTGGTTGAATAAGGTTCTTCTCCTACACCTGCAACCGTACATGTGAAGAGGAAAATTGTGAGAAGGTGTCTGTTCCCTGCCTCAGGAATCATGCAAATTAAATCTTTGTATGAAGTGACAGAGTCGAAATATCCATCTATTCATTTACACGAAATCAATAATTGAGTTTTCCATTCTTTGAAAATCTAATTTATATATTCTTATTATGGCTATTCAAAAATAAAATAAATAAAATAAATTTTTTTTGTATATATAAAATTAATGAAAAGGTCTGTATATTTAAAATTTTGTTACTTCACTTCTTTATTAAAGTAAATTACTAATTTTAATTTCTTTTTAATAGATTTAATATTAATTTTAAATTTTTAATTGAAATTTTAATTTAAGTGACCATTTTCAATAGATTAATCTTATTACAACTCCTACAGAAGGTTTCATTTTAATTCAGACGAAAAACCATTTTGGGGTTTTTATTAAGGGTTCTTCAGGGGGGTTTTCAGTCCAGGTCCCTTTCTGCTTCTTTGCCTCACTTATTTTAATGCGTCCAACTCTGACAACAGTCACAAGATATATTCACTTATGATATATATATATATATATATATATATATATATATATATATATATATATATATATATATATATATATATATATATATATATATATATATATATATATATATATATATATATATATATATATATATATATATTCAAAGAAGTTAGTATGAAGTAATTTTTTGTCAAAACTCTTAATAAATTTTAGTACCAGGAATTTATCATTTAATAAGAAATAGGAGTTGGAACGGAGTAATTTTAAAATGTTTTTCCGGAGCAGGAATATTTTACAGTGATGGTACCGGAACTGGAGCCTAAATCTA
>SEYY01020176.1:60000-62500 GCA_009176605.1 Armadillidium nasatum
TATATATATATATATATATATATATATATATATATATATATATATATATATATATATATATATATATATATATATGTGTATGTATATATGTATGTGTGTGTGTGTGTATGTATGTATGTATGTATGTATGTATGTATGTATGCTTGTCAGATCTTTTGGGTATGTGTGTGTGTGTGAGTGTAACATAAACAGTGTATTTGAATTTGGAGGAGGCCCCGCCCACAGACTTCAGATTCAATGATGGTTATCTAATGTCTAAAATATTATTCACTCTTTTGCTTTTATGAACTACGTATTATTATTATTATTATTGTTATTATTATTATTATTATTATTATTATTATTATTATTATTATTATTATTACTATTGTTATTTATTTATTTATTTTATTATTTATTTTTATTTATATATATAAAGAATTTCATTGATATTTATGGCACTGCATTTAATATGCAAATGAGGAATATATATATATATATATTTATATATATATATATATATATATATATATATATATATATATATATATATATATTATATATATATATATATATATATATATATATATATATATATATATATATATATAAGCATTTAGAGAGTGGGATAAAATCGGAAATTGATGTTACATTATTTCTAGGTAAGGTAAAATCTTTTAAAATTTTTCTCAGAAAGGTATTCCAGTTATATATATATATATATATATATATATATATATATATATATATATATATATATATATATATATATATATATATATATATATATATATATATATATATATATATATATATATATATGAATGTGTGTGTGTGTGTTAATACTTACTTATGTATTTATTTATTAATATTAAGATGACCTTGAAATTCCTTAGAGAGCTTCATCTCACTCACTACGCCCCTACCCCCTACCCCCCCTACCCTCTACCCAACCCTCTCTCTGAACACCTGACCAAATTTCTTTGAGAAAACATTTTATAATTTAGAAGTTTTTTTACCTGTTTACAAAAGGTTTGCTCTAAGAACAACAAAAAATTCTTTCATGCCACATCTAATCACCCATAGAAATAATGGGGTACTTTTATTATTATTATTATTATTATTATTATTATTATTATTATTATTATTTATTATTTTAATTATTATTATTATTGATATTATTTTAAAATTATTATCATTATATTCATTATTATATTATTATTATTATTATTATTATTATTATTATTATTATTATTATTATTATTATTATTATTATTGTTTTATTATTATTTTAATTATTATTATTAATTTATTATTGTTATTATTATTATTATTATTATATTATTATTTTATTATTATTATTATTATTATTATATTTATTATTATTACTATTATTTTAGAATTATCATTATTTTCATTATTATTTTATTATTATTATTATTATTATTTCATTATTGTTATTAAGTGTTATTAAAATTATTATTATTATTATTATTATTATTATTATTATTATTATTATTATTATTATTATTATTACTAGCAACAGTTGCTATGTTTGTATGATTATTAACATTTTTCGTGTAATTATTATTAGTTCGTGATAATTTTATTTTTGTTTAATTATTATTTTATTATTATTATAGTTATTTTTATTATTGTTATTATTATTATTATTATCATTATTATTATCATTATTATCATAATTATTATTATTACTATTATTATTATTATTATTATTATTATTATTATTATTATTATTATTATTATTATTATTATGTAATTGTCTCATTATATCAAATTTTCCAATTTTGTAATAGAGTATATATTTAAGGGAACTTAAGTAATGTAATAGGAATCAAAATTTACTTATCTGAAAACTACGTCTTTGGTTTCCTTTGGAAAGTTAAAAACTAAAGTTTCAAATTATGTCCCAACCTCAGAAATATTAAGTTTTCTTATTATTATTATTATTATTATTATTATTATTATTATTATTATTATTATTATTATAGCCATTCTTCTTCTTTTTCTTTTCTTCTTCTTCCTCCTCTTCTTTTTCTTTTTCTTGTTTTCTTCTTCTTCTTCTTCTTCTTCTTCTTCTTCTTCTTCTTCTTCTTCTTCTTCTTCTTCTTCTTATTATTATTATTATTATTATTATTATTATTATTATTATTATTATTATTATTATTATTATTATTATTATTATTAGTTATATTAGTGTTAATTTGGGTTGAAATGATTCTCTTTGTTCAAATACTTTTTATTTTCCTTTTCGGAGTTCAATTGCCAAATATTTTTCTCTTTTTCTCTAAGTTTAGGATTGGTATTTCCTTTGGTCTAATTCTTCTATTTATATTAAATTGCTAATCACCTTAAAAAATGCGAGTCTCTAATTTGTGAGTTGGAACCTTAGAGAAATTATGGAATGTTTTTAAATTTTTGAGTTTTCAGAAATTTTCGAATTATTTTAATAATCAAAATTGTTTCTATGAAATGAGAATTGAAATGCCCATTTTGTTTT
>SEYY01020176.1:80000-85000 GCA_009176605.1 Armadillidium nasatum
CTTTTTTTTTTTTTAAATTTTTAAATATTTTAGAAATAGGAAATTTGTTCTTTATATAAGTCGTACGAAATAATAATTCATTTATAAAGAATAGAATTACGTTTTGTTTCTTTGATTAGCTTTCCCATCTTTTATGCATAGCTTTTTTGTTGAACTAGAAAGGGTATTAAGTTTATTTCATAGAATTTAAAGAGATGGATGGATCAAAAATAAATTTTAATGTTTGGAATTCACACTTGAATATAAGAGCAATATTATTTTGTAAATTTTATTAAGAACTTCGAAGAGATTATTGATTTTAAATAATCTTTAAATATAATTCCCTCCCTCCCTCTCTCTCTCTCTCTCTCTCTCTCTCTCTCTCTCTCTCTCTCTCTCTCTCTCTCTATATATATATATATATATATATATATATATATATATATATATATATATATATATATATATATATATATATATATATATATATATATATATATATATATATACATAGGAGAAGTAAAAACTTGGAAATTACAAAAGTTGTAGAAAGCTGCAGCAATATTTAAGCAGGAAATACACATAGGCCTAAGGCAAAATTCACATACACGTAAACCGACACGGATATGGAGATGTGCATATGAACTTATGTACGTGTGCTTTCATTTTTATAGATGTTTGCATTGTCCTTTTGAGAGAGTCTTGCATAAAGTCAACACAGAAAGAAAGATTTACTTCTACAGCGAATATTTCTCATATTTATTCTTTATTGGTGGTCGAAGACCCCAAACTCATACACACACACACACACACACACACACACACACACACACACACACACACACACATATATATATATATATATATATATATATATATATATATATATATATATATATATATATATATATATATATATATATATATATATATATATAGATAATAGGGCCTGACTTTTGAGGCTAGTGCCAGTGCCAACGGGAAATACGTCACCCTCTTTCCTGAGCTTATTTTTTTGGGGAATTGAAGGGAAAATGATTGGAAATAATCATTGTCGCCAAATAAATTCTTTATCGTATTATTATTATTATTATTATTATTATTATTATTATTATTATTATTATTATTATTATTATTATTATTATGGCATCACAAGAAGATGTTAGAAATAGCTCAAGAAAGAGCGTGGAAACCAGAAGTAAAAAAACCACAAGTGCTACTGAAAAACGTAAGTGCTATCGAAAAATCTCAAGTGGGGATAAAAAACACAAAAAGATCCAGAAAAAGATGTCGATCATTAACCTAATGTGGGTTCGCATTGTCCCAGACGTGGCTATTCCTGTTGTTAAATAACCGTCACGAGTAAAGCAGGCTTCATCTTTGAATAACACGTGCGTGGAGAAGGCAGCATCAATTGCACAGCGATGAAGGAAAACCCGTACAAAGTGCATACGAGGTGCATAATGGCCTAGTCCCAGGAACTGAGCCCTCTGAAGGTGTTACACATGTAGGTTGTATTCTCACAGAACCCTTCATATGGACAGGTGACTTACGCTTATAGCATGCGCCACGGCACGCGTGCTGGATGACGGGGCCTCGCTAAATCTCTCTACCACGTCATCCTCTAACACTGGTTTTCTCACAACAAGTCTTCCACCACCGTCATACTGAGGACGAAGGCAGTGATGTAGTGCAGCAAAGATAGTGTGATGTGAATGTTTCTTTTTAAAATAACGTTGCTCGTAGATGCGACGAGCCTCTCTTCCATTTCACCTAGCCTAACTGTAACACATATCATGTCGGTCAGTTCATGTAACTCGTTGTCTCCGTTTACTGCTACCCGCATAACACCACTCGGACGTTACTGGTATGCGGATCTGTACGCACACTTAGAAAAATAACAATAAACCAGGGCTATATTGCATGGGGTGGCGCACACCTCGCCCGATGCGAACTCCAAGGCGATGGGTTGGAGAGTATATGTACCTTAACAAAAAATTTTCATCTCTGTATTACCTATCGGTCCTACAAGTTTGTCGGTGAGGTTCTGTAACACCCTATATATATATATATATATATATATATATATATATATATATATATATATATATATATATATATATATATATATATATATATATATATATATATATATATATATATATATATATATACGAAAATTAATTTTGCACAGTTTTTCATTATTTCTGAATATAATTGATTACTTTATTGTTCTACTACCGTACATAATAAAAAAAAATAGGATATAACCTTGATGGTGCTAAGGAAGTACTTTCTGGGAAGTCATTATATATATATATATATATATATATATATATATATATATATATATATATATATATATATATATATATATATATATATATATATATATATATATATATATATATATATATATATATATATATATATATATATAGAGCTATGACGCTTCTGACATTCTTTCGACCGTTGACGTAGGTGAAAATTTTCTCCGTCTTATTATTGTTAAATGTATCTGTTTTAATCATGTTTGATTTGATTGATATTGGTTGGTTGCTCTTGTAACTCAAAAATGCACTAGCTGAATGCCATGTGACCCCAGTAGTGGTCCCAAGCACCCTTCTACATTTAAATAAGTACCGAGTTTCCGAAAGGGATTTGGAAATTAATCGTTTGAAAACCATTCGCGACGCTGTTGACATTGGTTCAACCTCAATGAATGGGTGATATATATATATATATATATATATATATATATATATATATATATATATATATATATATATATATATATATATATATATATATATATATATTTGTACTCCAGTGGACAAATGCCGGAGACTTACCAATTTCCACCAGAGTTGGGAAAATAACATTTGCAAGTCAAAGTTAGTTGTGAAAACAGATACATATTAGAGACTTTACCAGTAGAGTATATGTAAGACTGAGCATTGCGGTTAAGTCTGGGGTATGGGAGTTGTAGAAAAAAGGATAAGAATGTGTAGAGGCGTTTCGCACAAGCACTTCTCAATGGAGGAAATATGTTCGTTGCAATACCGATAGTATAGAGAAGGTGACACAACAATTCGACGGGCAGAAAGAGACTGGTGAGAATTAGTGAGAGCGGGAGTAGTAAGAACTAGCGGGAGAGTTGATGAGACGAAAGACCTTAGACTTCACCTTTGAGTTGAGAGGAATCCCACTATTCGGCACAGGCTGAATGAGCGCACGTTTTCAACAAGAAAGAAAGGAATGTCGAAGTAGAGAAATAGAGACGAAATAGTTTACCGAGGCAAGGTGCAAGCTCAGAAGCACAAGTTTTAAGAACCACAAGAGCGATACCATCAGTACTCTACGCCTTCTTAGTGTCAAGCTCGGAGAGAGTAAAAACAGCGTATTTAGAAGAAATTACAATTTGAACAGAAGGTTGAAGGAGGAGAAATAGCTCCGGAATCGTCTAAATTTGAATTGGAGGCAAAACTTTGAGCGAAGTATATATATATATATATATATATATATATATATATATATATATATATATATATATATATATATATATATATATATATATATATATATATATATATATATATATATATATATATATATATTATTATTTTTATATATATTTATTTATTATTATTATATTTTTTTTTTTTTATTTTAATTATTAATTATTTATTTTTTAAGATATTTATTTTTTAATCGATTTTATTTTTTAAATTTAAAAATTTTAAAAAAAAACATGTTTTTTTTTTTTTTTTTTTTTTATAGTTAGTTTTATGTATAGGTTCGTATTAAAATAAAAACTTTGTATTAGGTTTGTCATACTTAATTTTAAAGATTTTTTTTTTTTTTTTTATTTATTTATTAATTAATTTTTTTTTTTTGTAGATTTTGAGAGGAGGAGATTCTCTCTGTTATGTTAATTCCCTGACTTACATGCATGTATTGAATCTGTGGAAATGTTCTTCACTATAAATTCCAATTTTAAAGTAATATTTAACATCTGTTTAAAGCCAATATATCAAAGGATTCAATTTTCTATTGTTTTTATATCTAATTTCGACTTTCTTTACAATCTTGATCTAAAAGGTTGTGTCTGTGATTTTAACTTTGCAGTTTGCAGCTGAACTTATTTTTTAACATCTTTTTGCTTCTACTAGACGTCCGAAGGCTGAAATCCTCAATGTAGAGGATTTCAACGTAAACCACGTTGAATACCTGTTTGTCATCATTATCAAAATGGAGAGGAAGCCAAATCATTTTGTACTCCTTGCGATCTTAATGATTGATTTGGGAACCTTCACATATTCAGAATCGTCCTTATAAATATTCTTGCAACTATCTTAATTTTAATGCGTTTTTTTTCCAGCAACTCTACCCAGCTTTATCCTTAATCAGGCAATAAACCTAATAAGAGACCACAGCATGACGTCTATGTTATTTATTCTTGGAATGACTCCTGCATTGTAAAGAAAGTTTGGTGTCTAACCTATATATGAGGTGGATCATACTGACTGATATGATTAGCAAATTCATACCTCCTTTTCTACTAAATATATCTCTCTCTTCAAATATCATGTTTCAATTACATTTACTCGTTTTTAATTCAGACAAAAGAAAAATAAATTTCGAGAATGCAAAATCTATCTTTACAACTCGGAGTCGTTGTAGGGATATTCGACGGACCAAGTATTTTTCCATTAACTGAAAGTGTGCTGATGTTCTTGGCTCCTCTATTAACAAAATTTCTGACCTATTGCCATAAACATTTGAGAATTTTTGTAAGTTTGTTTTGCATCCTCATTCTTGCTGAAAAAAACAATCTCCTGTCCTTTTTTTTTCATCTAACCTAGATGACTAACATTTCTCCTCCTTCTCCTCTTTTTCCTATTCATTCTCCCCTCATTTACCCCATTTCTTTACCTTTCTTTATATATATATATATATATATATATATATATATATATATATATATATATATATATATATATATATATATATATATATAT
>SEYY01020176.1:107500-120000 GCA_009176605.1 Armadillidium nasatum
ACTTAAAAATAGTTTTTATCTCCGCAAACAGAATCTTTTAACATTAAAAGGATGAAAATATAATATGTGTAATTGTACACACGCACAAAATTTTATTATTTTGGAACCTATCTTGTTTCATATATATATATATATATATATATATATATATATATATATATATATATATATATATATATATATATATATATATATAATATATATATATATATATATATAATATATATATATATATATATATATATATAAAATCTTTTTTATTGTTTTTGTCACTACCATTATAAAGGGAATGAAGCAACGATTGATGTGTGTGTGCGAATGAATTGGAAAAATTGTGCTTTGATGGAAGGAAAGCATTGGAATTTTATCTTACTCAGTGGAACGGATCATTAGAGAAGCTTCTCTATGATTTGGAGACGGACCTCCCTTTCATTAAGAGGCGTTCTTCGTTCCAGACTCTGTTCCCATCGTAATGATTATGAAATCGATAATGATAGGGAAAGTGGTCTGGGACGCGTTGAGACGTTATCAAGCCGACCGAAGAGAAAATGGAAGGCAAGAAAGGGGAGAAAGAAATTTAAAATAAATCCTTTTAAAAAGAAAGAAACAAGGAAAAAAGCGACGCAAAAAAAAGAAAGAAAAAAAAGAAGAAAGAAATCATGTTACGGAGCAAAATGAAAAAGGCGACTGGAAAGATGAATGATCAATGATGAAATGGAGGAGGGTAAGGGGGGGGGGTGAAGAAAGGGTAGGATGAAATCATTGCATGGCCCATCAGCAGTTTTTTGCCTTTGGCCATTTCTTTCCAGGCCACCATATTAAATAAAAATGTATGATGGGTGTACATTGTCATATTTATGAATAATATTACCTCTATAGCAATAACCAATATATATATATATATATATATATATATATATATATATATATATATATATATATATATATATATATATATATATATATATATATATATATATATATATATATATATATGTTTGTATGAGGATGGTGTATGTTTATGTGTGTTGCGAATTAATGTAACAAATGAGATAGATAACTTTATAAAACTTTTTGCTTTTCATTTTTATTTGAAATTTTCTTCCTTTTTTATAATCATAATAATAATTATAATGATAATAATAATAATTTATCCTTTCAAAAGAAAGAATTCCAATTAACGGTTTTAATTTGTATCCTCAGGCCGAGAGACTCAAAGAATACGAACAATATTTCGCTTCACTTCTCGTCGATACACACCCAGACCACCCCGACCATCTCGACATCGTCAGAACTCATGAAAGAATTGGCCAGGTAATAGAAAATAATAATAAGAATAATGATAGTAATAGTAATAATGATAATTTATTATTATTATTATTATTATTATTATTATTATTATTATTATTATTATTTTTTTATTATTATTATATATTATTATTATTATTATTATTATTATTATTATTATTATTATTATTATTATTATTATTATTATTATTATTATTATTATTATTATGGTGCTTGAAAAACAAATTTTCTTTTAATGAAAGAAACTTGCTTCAAAAGAAGTGACTGGGAAGTATTTTAACTTTTGATATCCCGATACGTTGTTAGATGTTGTTTGGCGTTAAATTTATAGAGTGTATCTTAATATAAAGTATAGAAGAAGTAGGTCGAAGCGGAAGTTAGTGGCGAATGCCTTGCAAATCTTACGTGGGAGAGAAAGAGTTTATAAAAATACCTTTTTGAGAATTAAAAAATAAAATATTTGTTAAAAAGAATTATCTTAAATTTAGTGTACATTGTTAATATTATTTTTGATTATAAATTAGTATTGCTGTATCTTCAGTTCTCTTATGAGGCATATGGATAATATTAATTGAGCGATGCTTCCCGTATCGAGACACCTTTAAAAGAGTTTGAGACGAACTCAGATGAATAAAAAAGATTAAAATTGGAAGCTTTTCTGTAGAGTCAGGTTTATAATTGTTAAATTTGTCTTTCATTAGTGGAAAGGATTCATTCTGGCAAAATTTATTCAACAAAAGCGAAAATGAAATTTAAAATATAAATGAATGCAAGCTGCATCTGTCTATCATTTAAGAGAGAATGAAAATTATTTTGATGTTTAAAAGCAAAATTAAGAAATTATGTAAACCATAGCTACTATACTTCAAATATGTAGTTTCCATTATTTATATTTTTTTGGGGGTGAAATTGTGATAAAAAGATATTTCATATTGAATTCAAGCTACGTCCACCAAAAAACAAAGGATTCAACACTTTTTTTAGAGTGTGTTTTTTATGTAGTGTTCTTATACACAAATTATTATTATTATTATTATTATTATTATTATTATTATTATTATTATTATTTTTTTTTTTTTTTTTTTTTTTAGTATTTCCTGTTCCTTCTATATTTATGTTGCAATAATTTCTGTTTCTTTATTAGTTTCCCTTCAATTTCTGAAGACCCGTTTTCTTTTTTAATTTATTTAGTTTTCTTTTTTGATTTTATTTTTATTTTATGTGAAACAATGAAGTAAATTTAATACATAATTGTTATGTGTGTTTTTTAATGCATTTAAATTTAATGGACCGTAATTAATTTTAATTAATGTAATTAATTAGATTAATGTTTAAATTTAATGAATTTAAGTATTTTAGTTCGTGATTTTTTTTAACCTTTACTGTTTTAATTAACAAATACAGGTCGAGAAATGTTATATTTCATTTGTTTTTTGTGAAGTTAATTGATGGTATCAATAAATTGAAGAATTTATCTTTATGACTACGAGCTTTAGGGCATACATTTTCAATTTCGCTTAGTTATATTGATATTAATAGCTATTGTCTCAAAGGCATATAGCCATCTGTGGTTTTCTTTAATGGTATTTCGTTTTAAACTTTTCATGAACATTTTTAAGGATTCTGCAAAGTTATATGAATAAATTTAAAGGAAAGGGAGCGACCTTCCTTGGACAAAAGTATTCGATCTAAATATATATAAATTTTTCAATTTTAAAAGGCCTCTATTATGTATATTAAGCAATTAAAGTTTACCACCAAGTTACTAATGTGGTATAAACTTACTAATATTAAAATATATCTCTGTAACTCATCAAATCTTTTGCCCACCATACTTTTAATACTATTTTACTTACTTTTGATTCTTGCTATCTTTTAAGACCTCCATTTTTATGAGTACCTGAAGAACTATTTTCAGATTAGATTTTATTATTATTATTATTATTATTATTATTATTATTATTATTATTATTATTATTATTATTATTATTATTATTTTTGCCTTTAAACATAATATATATATATATATATATATATATATATATATATATATATATATATATATATATATAATATATATATATATATATATATATATATATATATATATATATATATATAACCTTTGTGTGTGTGTATGTTGTGTGTGTGTAGTTAGAAGCTATATAACCTTGCCTCAGTCGTTATAGAAAAATGAGACTATCCTTCTGAGACTCCTAATAGGTTATTATCGTTAATCGCACATCCGCCAAAAGATGATGTTGCTCTACCCAAAGGTTTTTGAACTAAACCAACAATGAAAGATCAACCACACTCTTATAATAAATTCTTTTCTCTATCAATAAAATGCTAAAGACATGTAAATTATACTTTAATGCTCGAATAATTTTTGGGTCTGCGGTAAGAGTATATATATATATATATATATATATATATATATATATATATATATATATATATATATATATATATATATATATATATATATATATATATATATATATATATATATATATATATATATATATAAATATAAAATAATAAAATTTATAAATTATATATATATATATATATATATATATATATATATATATATATATATATATATATATATATATATATATATATATATATATATATATATATATATATATATATATATATATATATATATTATATGATTGAACGATTAATCGTCATCGTCAAAATCATCATATTTTTTCTCAGTCATCATCTTCAATTTTCTGCCAATTATTTTGCTGATTAATTTACTTATATTGCTAATAAATATCTCTGTTCTACCCTCTTATATTGAGAATGAAAGGATGTTTATTAGTGGGAGTGAAATATACTCTACAAGACGAAATGGAATTGCCCCAGAAATTTTAGAGAATATTTTCTGCATCACAATTTAAGAGCTCTAATTTTAAAATACTAGATTTTTGCTTGTCAGTCCATGCTCTCACATATTAAAATTTTAAAATGAGTGTTCTGAAGATACTACATGGGTGTCCAACATGTTCTCGGCCCCAGATATACGCTTATAGATATCAAAGTACTGGTCATAAGTTAATAAAATTTGCCACAAGCAAACCTTGATGAGAATCATGCTGACATCACAGCAAATGTTGGAGGAAGTATTCTCCATTAACATCAAGGCATTACTGAACACTCTTTTCCATGTTATGGAAGGTTGCCTCCAAATTCCCTTGGAAATGATCCGATCTTCAAAGATCTTCAATTTCATCCATGCTGACGTTGGACTCGTGGCAAGGGGTGCGACCTCATGATTCTACCTAACTTCTCACTCACCAAGCTTTGTTAATAGCAATATATATATATATATATATATATATATATATATATATATATATATATATATAATATAATATATATATATATATATATATATATATATATATATATATATATATATATATATATATATATATATATATATATATATATATATATACTTTTGACTCTTACTTTGATATCCATAAGCCCATACCAGAGATTGAGAAAGAGTATGACACCCTATATTAAACTGTATGTTAAAATTGCATGCATTAACTCATTGGAATAAAGAAAAAAGCAATTTAATTCTTCCATAATAAAAAAATTTGAAAATTTATTAAAATAATGGAAATGTTTAAAATAAACGTTTTTTTCCATTTCATCGTCATCGTCAAATTTACTAGAATCGTTATCGTCATCGTCAAAAAATACTTAATCGTCCCATCGCTAATATATATTATATATATATATATATATATATATATATATATATATATATATATATATATTATATATATATATATATATATATATATATATATATATATATATATATATATATATATATATGCTGATATCAGAGTTCTCTTTTGAATCAGTTTTATTTTACAAAGCAAAGAAAAAAAGAAGAAGAATTTTTAAAGAATTTTAATTTATGTTGCTTGTCGTCTCCGTTTATTGCAATAATTCATTTTGACTCTTTTTTTAGAAACCTGTTTTAGCTACTGAAGCTTCATTTCTGGCCACCAAGTTGAGATTTTTTCTTACATCCATTTATCTTATATATATATATATATATATATATATATATATATATATATATATATATATATATATATATATATATATATATATATATATATATATATATATATATATATATATATATATATATATAATATAGATTGTGTGTAAGTTTGTGTGGTCAACGGAAATATCTAAAATTATTCATATTCTAGTCTTGGTAATTAATTCAGGATATTAAATACATAAAATAGTGTTTATTTGTATGACGACACTTACCAACTCCTTCATACACACATACTAGCACACACACACACACGTATATATATATATATATATATATATATATATATATATATATATATATATATATATATATATATATATATATATAATATATTATATTGGCAATTTTGTTAATGATAAACTTTTAAAATTTGTCAGAAAAAAAAAAAAAAAAAAAAATAAACAAAATAAAAAAAATTTACATTTTTTATTTGTGCTGCAATAGTCTTCTGCAATTATTTTAAAATTCGTGTACAAAACCCCTCCCCCCTCCCCCCCCCTTCCCTCATTCGTGTCCACAAACACGTACATAAGTTTTATTGTGTGTATGTTTTACATGTCGATTTAAAGTTATCGTTCATTGAGATTAATAAATATCAAATTCCGGCCGGACGCCGGCAAGGAATTCACCCATTTTATAACGATATATATATATATATATATATATATATATATATATATATATATATATATATATATATATATATATATATATATATATATATATATATATATATATATATGTGTGTGTGTGTGTGTGTGTGTGTGTGTGTGTGTGTGTGTGTGTGTGTGTGTGTAGGTCTTTTAGAAATTCCTTCTTATTAAAATGTATTTTTTTTTCTCGCGTTTTATTCAATTGAATTGAAATAAAGTCTGAAAATTGTTCCTTTGAAGAACCTCGAAAAGATGAATGGGGCAAACACGGTCATTTAAGGTCATCGGGTCAAGGCAATATCTAGGATAATATATATATATATATATATATATATATATATATATATATATATATATATATATATATATATATATATATATATATATATATATATATATATATATATATATTTGGATTATTTTTATTTTTAATATTGATATTTTTATAAAATATATAATATTTTTAAATAATATAAATAATATATAATTATATATATATATATATATATATATATATATATATATATATATATATATATATATATATATATATATATATATATATATATATATATATATATATATATATATATATATGATTTGCGGGATGACTCAGTGGTGATGAATCAGTGGAGTGAGTCTCAATTTCCGAGTCAATTTCCAAAATCGAATTTCCTTCTTAAAGAATCTCTACCGACGTGACGTCATAATATTTGTTTTTAACACTATCTATATATATATATATATATATATATATATATATATATATAATATAATAATATATTATATATATATATATATATATATATATATATATATATATATATATATATATATATATATATATATATATATATATATATATATATATATATATAATATATATATATATTATATATATTAATTGAAAATAAAAAAGTTACAGGGTCTAAAATTCATGTTTATAATGAATTAAAATATTAAAAATAATTCTTTCCTGTACCTTCTAATGTAATTATTTTAAAATTTTATTAAAATAAATTAAATAATTGTTGAGATTTTACACGATTTCTTATCACTTCTTTTTACTGTGAGTAACGATTATATTCTTTCTACTCATTGCAAATGTCTTCTGTGATTTTTCCATCTCTATAAGAGAAACAAATTCTTATTCAAAAGATACTATGCTTAAATGAAGCAACATCATTTGTAGAGAAATATTTCACTTTGAATTAATAAATGGATAAACAAATTATTAGATCGTTTATAGTAAAATTTGAAGAATAAAAAATATTCCGCAATTTATTAGAAATGTTAAAATTATTCCAATGAATATGGTTTAAAAAAAGAAAAGAAGTGAATGTTTGGTTAGAATCCCCTCTTTACTGTTTACAAGTATGGGTGGGCACAACGGATGTCACACTAAGCACCACATAGGGATTCAAGCTCACCCTTTTTTCTTCTTCTGCAGTGAAATTGAGGTCATATTTGAACTTTGACTACTGCTGAAGAACGAGTTACTCACAGTAGGGGTAGATTCTTTTTAATAATCTGAATATAAACTGTTTAGAACAGCGAGTTATATTTGGGCCACCATGAAAAAAAAAATAATAATAATAAAATTTTGTGATTTCATCAGGCGTTGTTGCAAATAGACGTAAATTGATCCGGTGCAAACCAAGTATATATATATATATATATATATATATATATATATATATATATATATATATATATATAATATATATATATATATATATATATATATATATATATATATATATATATATATATATATATATATATGCTTTGTGTGTGTGTGAATGTGTGTGAAGAGAGATAAAAATTAAAATTTTTGAATAATATAAATCTGAATTAATTCAAGGGTTTTAATTGAATTATTTTTATTTATGAACTTAATTACAGGAAGTAAAAAAAAATTATTTATTTATTTATTTTTAAATTTTATAATTTTCTTTTAAAATGTTTGAAATTGCCAACATTATTTGGTAAATCTTTTTTAATTTATTCCTAAGATTACAGTTTTCATTTATGTCACACATTATAAACAATGACTTTTGTTGTATTTGTCATCTTCAATCTTTGGCGTGTGTGTGTGTGTGTGTGTGTGTGTGTTTGTACTCGAGCGCTTTGTTTATGCTGAGTTACGCAACAGAAATGTTTATGATTTAATCATTCAGATTTAAGTAGAAAAAAAAAAAAACCTGCTTTGTTATTTATAATTGCCTGTGGCTATATTCGTCACGCCATGGGTATAATACCAAGGAATAGAAGTAAGCAACGCTCACATGTCTTCGAATATTTACATCTCCCCAATCAACTCCATAAAGCAAATGTGTGTTTCTCTCCTCATTAGTCTTGAAAAAGACATTTCGTAGAAAAGCCTCAGAAACCCTCGCAGGTTCACAGAGAACTGAAAAAAAATAATAATAATAATAATTCAATTTCTTCATGGGATAATATAAACCGTTTAACACAAGAGCGTATGAGGTCATATTTGACCTTTTCCACCTGTGTGACCATCGTATCTCAATAATGTCATGGTAGTGTCATCCTTGAGTGATTTTTTCTTTGTATTCTTTACTATTTTTTGTCAGTTTTTTCTCTATCTCGTTTTTATCCTACCTTTTTATTAATATTAACTTCGATGTTATTATTATTATTATTATTATTATTATTATTATTATTATTTTTATTATTATTATTATTATTACTATTATATATTATTATTATTATTATTATTATTATTATTATTATTATTATTATTATTATTATTATTATTATTATTATTATTATTATTATTATTATTATTATTATATTATTATTATTATTATTATTATTATTATTATTATTATTATTATTATTATTTTTATTATTATTATTATTATTATTAGTAGTAGTAGTAGTAGTAGTTTATCTTTTGTGTTATGTATTTGTAACTTTTGGTTCATATATATATATATATATATATATATATATATATATATATATATATATATATATATATATATATATATATAATATATATATATATATATATATATATATATATATATATATATATATATATTCATTCTCTGGTCGTCAAAGGGCAGAAGCATACCAATTTTTACCAGAGTTGGGAAAATATCAAATCGGAGTTCATTTAGAGGCCGACATATTCCAATACACGGCGTTTGAAAGTGTGCAAGTTTAAGGAAGTAAGAAAAATAGATAAAGGGAGTGTGCTCCAGAGTTTATGTAAGATTGAGCATAGCGGTTAAGTTTGTGGTCATAGAAATGGACTGAGAAAGGATGAGACTGTGTAGAAAGACTTGTCGCACGAGCTCTTCTCAGTGGAGGAGGTATGCAACGAGAGAGTTCTCAAGAGCAGTGTCCATTGTAAGATCGATAGTATAAAGAGGGTGATACAACAATTTGACGGGTAAAAAGAGATTGCAGAGAGTTAGTGAGAGTTGATAAGACGAAAGTTCTAGATTCCACATTTTAAAGGAGAACTGTATGAGTGGAACCACTCGTGATGTGTGAGGCATACTCCATGCAAGAGCGAACAACACCCTTCTAAAGCGCAAGCAACAGGGGTGGCGTGAAAAAATTCAGACGGTCCCCAAGAAATATATATATATATATATATATATATATATATATATATATATATATATATATATATATATATATATATATATATATATATATATATATATATATATATATATATATATATATATATATGGGAGGGATGAGGGGTGGGTGTATGCTTCGATTTGCTAGGAAAGGAA
Organism: Armadillidium nasatum; assembly: GCA_009176605.1. Classification (NCBI taxonomy): domain Eukaryota; kingdom Metazoa; phylum Arthropoda; class Malacostraca; order Isopoda; family Armadillidiidae; genus Armadillidium; species Armadillidium nasatum. Next base: position 117,349 of record SEYY01020176.1, read on the forward strand.
AAAGATTATTCATCAAGTAGTATGCTTTTAATGTCCATTTTATTTTCATTGTTATATCGATAGTAAACAAGACTATAAATATTTTTATTATTATTATTATTATTATTCGTAGTAGTAGCAAATTAGTGGAAATACTGCTGAATATGTGTTTGTAACAATGCAGAGTGCATTTTTTTTTGTGCGTGCATTTGTTCATTTCTCTATTTGTTTGTGCTTGTGTTGATATCATTTAACTCCCTTTAGAAGAATATTAGAGGGAGGCATTTTTACATTATCAATTTGTAGATCTCTTTAAAATAATGAAATGTTTCTCGTGAGGCAATGACTATTATTATTATTTCTCTCTAGTGGAAGAGGCGTAATAATGAAAATAAATGAGAGGCCCATTGAATAACATGGTAATCCATTCAATGTAATAAAAGAGCGAGTAATCATCAAAGGGGTTTAGAACATGCCTTCCTGGTTCCAAGATGTGTGTGTTTGTGCCTCTCTTCTGAGAGAGAGAGAGACATTGATAGATAGATGTAGAGAGAGAGAGACAGAGACAGACAGACAGACAGACAAACAGACAAAGAGAGAAGAGAGAGAGACAGATACAGATTGATAGATAGTTAGATGAATGGATAGAGAGAAAGAGAGAGATTGATAGATAGATAGATGAATGGATAGAGAGAGTGATAGATAGATAGATGAATAGAGAGAGAGAGAGAGAGAGGATTCAAGTCCTTGCTTGACAGTGATGAACTCTGTACCGACGGAGGCAAAGTGGAAGGTCGTTGCGAAGTTCTCAAAGTGGTGTTGAAGAGGACATTTTTTTCTAATTCCTTTTAACCCTTTGATAGCAGTTAATTAATTTTTTTTAAGGATTTATGGATTAAATTAATTATTTGCGAGTTGAAGTATTTTATGGCTTATTTATTTTTATATTTAAATTATTATCATTATTATTAGTAGTAGTAGTAGTAGTAGTAAAATTAATTTATTTTTTTGTTGTTATTGTTGTTGTTGCGATTTGGTCATCGGAAGGAGAATTTTGCAGTGTTTTTAAATGCCGAAAAAAACTTAATTTTTTTCTTGCATCTTCTCAACACATTTCTGCACAACTTCAACATCTAAAACAGAGAGCTCAACCCTTCTTCTGTCATTAAAATCTTGATATTTCTGTTTCTTCGACCTTTGTTGGATCTATCGTATTTTTCCTTACTACATTAGTTTGAAAGGGAGTGTGGTCTATTTTTATATGGAGTACTCATTTTGTATCTGGGATCGTTCCGCTAACAAAGCTTTTCTGTTACTGTCTTCAATATTTCTCTTGGCTTCAAATTATTGCATCAGTTTCCTAATACATAATTGACATTCCTTTTCTAAATTTTGTAATCATTTTTTTAATCCTTTTAAGACCTCAAACTTTACCGCTATGCTTATTTTCCACTAATATATTCTACTTGTAAATGCTTAACACACTTCCTCTGACATTCACAATTTCAAACTCCGTTTATCAGGATATGTCGGCCTTTGATTTGGAACTGATCTGTTTTGCCTTAAATCAGGTTATTTACATTTATCCCTCTGGCATTTCCAACAGATGTCATACACCCAGCTATAAACACCTACAAACACGAAACACACACACACACATATATATATATATATATATATATATATATATATATATATATATATATATATATATATATATATATATATATATATATATATATATATATATATATATATATATATATATATATATATATAACGAAGGAAACTTTTCCTTAATATATTATTTTTTTTAATATTTTAAGCACACTTCCAGATATAATAATAATAATAATAATAATAATAATAATAATAATAATAATAATAAAACAAATTATTATTATTATTATTATTATTATTATTATTATTATTATTATTATTATTATTATAATTATTATTATTATTATTTTGTAAATTTGACCCCCAAAATTTTATTTGTAAATGTGAAATGCAGTGGCAACGCGTCGTTAGTAATACTCGTGTTTTGCTGCAATCCCCCACATTCTCACCTCCCACATCCTCCTCCCTCCCTCCCTCCCTCCCTCTCCAACTTAAGCGGCACCAGACCAACCAAGCATTGACTTCCAATGTTGTTCTTGCATTCCTTGGATAGAGAAGTCCGAGTTCGTTCTCAGTCCATGAGTGACAATATCGCCAAGTGTGTCTCTTTATTTTTCGCTTTTCAGGAAAATTGTGTCAGTGACGTTTGGAAAATGTATTTTTTTTATCTTTTTTATCTGTGCAATTTGCAAAGTTTCATTTCGGACGTTGTTACGATGTTGCATAACTATAGTGCGTTTTTCATTACTTGTATCCGGTGATTTAGTTATATATAGTATATAAAATGTATTTATATAGCCATTGACAATATTGAAATGTTGTATAAATACTATTATTATTTTTATTATTATTATTATTATTATTATTATTATTATTATTATTATTATTTATTATTATTATTTGTTATATGTATATTTTTAATGAGTTCTATTGTGTTATCAAACGTTTATGACTTTTTGTCTCTTCTGATGTCACTATTAATTAACTCGATAAATGGACAAATAATAATGAGAAAAGACTTTATATGGGATGTAATAATAATAATAATAATAA
>SEYY01020176.1:127500-130000 GCA_009176605.1 Armadillidium nasatum
GGAACCATTCTTTTATACCTATTTAAATCTATATGTTCATTATTTTGGTATTTAAAAAGAAAGATTTTTAAATTTATTTTAAGAACGCTTGAAAAAGTGATTCTTTGATCAAAAGTGCAAAGCTTTTCGCACATTCAAGACAATGCTCTTGAAACGTAGGCATTCTTTGCACTCTCACATAAATTTCGCGCGCATCTATATATATTATATATATATATATATATATATATATATATATATATATATATATATATATATATATATATATATATATATATATATATATATATATATATATATATATATATATATATATTCTTTGGTTGGTTTATTTAGAGGTTCTGATTGTTGTTTGTTTTATTAGATTTGAGATGAAACAAAATGTTATAAATGTTTCGATTGGTCAATCATTTGAGAAGTAAAAAACTCTCTTTGCTTCCTCGTTTCGATTCAGAATCAATAAAGGTCCGTTAGACGGATTTAAATGTTTACCCAAAGTGTTTGTTTGTTTATATCTCAATGATAATAGAAAGCATGTGTTTAATATGCAAAGCTCGTTTAGAATATTGTATTGAAATTTCGGAACAGTTACAAGGTTTTTTATTCAGTGAATTTTTTAATCAATTAGTTCAGGTTAGGTTTGATTAAATTTTGATAGAAAAAAACGTACCTCGAGGACAAGAAGAGCTTTTTTAAGAGATTGTTTCCTAGGGTCCGCAGAGAGATCGAACCTTTGCCTTTCACTACAAGAAACCGATCTTTCTATTGTTTAACCCATAGATCTTATACTGGGTCACATTGTGTGATCTTGCTTATTCCTCAAACCTTTCGTAAAAAGTTTCTAACCTGAAAGAGAACATTTCCTAATTCAAGGGCGTAGGGTGATTTTTATTTATTTATTTACATGACATTTTCTAAAGCTTCTGGAAAGGAATTTTTATGGTTTTTATGTCTTTATAATTAAGAACTTTTTTGTTTAAGGAACTACTTCAATGGGAGAGTGGTTCAGCTCTTTCTATTCGCTCTTATATTTATTTATTCAAGTTTATTATTAAATGGTAGAGCTTACTTAAAGAACTGAGGGAGTGGGAAATATTCAAAGGATTTTTGTCTTCATACTTTGGGAAAAATTTATAAATATATATATATATATATATATATATATATATATATATATATATATATATATATATATATATATATATATATATATATATATATATATATATATATATATATATATATATATATAGTGGAAAGCGGTTAAGGAAATAAAATGTTGGTCACGGAAATGTTCTCCAAAAATCTTAATTGTTTATAGTTTAATGGTTCTTTATCAGATTAATTTTGCTTTATACAAAGAAAGAAAGCACGCAGAGCTTTTTTAATGGCCCCGTACCCCCGCCCCATTATTTTGGAAGGAGGTCATCCCCTTTTTCCCCTTCCCTATTTATTGATTCTGGACCTTTGGGGTATACTGATTGCCTGCCCTCTGCCCTCAATTTCAACTTTTGATTCAAAAACAGACCAAATAATTTGAATTTTTAATTCAAAAATAACGATTTTTTTTTTTTTTTTTTTTTTTTTTTTGGTGATTTTGTTTTTTTTTTTTTTTAAAAAAAAAATTTTTTTGTTGTTTTTTTTTTTTTTTTTAACTTTCTATTAATTATTTATTTCTGGGGAGAGGGGAGAGGAGGTTTAGCTTCTTTTTTTGTTTTTGATCTTTTTTTTTGAATCTAATTTTAATAATATATATATATATATATATATATATATATATATATATATATATATATATATATATATATATATATATATATATATATATATATATATATATATATATATATATATATATATATATATATGTGTGTGTGTGGTATGTAGGTGTAAATGCTTATAGATATATATATATATATATATATATTATATATATATATATATATATATATATATATATATATATATATATATATATATATATATATATATATATATATATATATATATAAGAAAATAAAGCAAACGTACACACACACACACACACACACACACACACACACACAGAAATTTGAAATATTTTATTTTTTAATGTATTGAGTAACCTCATCTTCCTTCAAACATTCTTTATTCAGACAATTACAATAAATAACATAAAATATCTTCAAATGATCTGAACTTCAGGTTGGCTAACTTAAAAATAGATGAACTCGACAAAAAAATAAAATATATTTAAAAGACTTAAAAAAAAATTCCTTATCAGTTGTCTCTGAGCCAATTAATTTGTATAATATATAATTTATAATTTATATATATATTAATATAATTTTATTCTTCCATTTCTTGTTTTACTTCTCAAAGAAAAATTGTCTCAACTTTTTGCAGTCTCTGATATCGATGTTTTTAATGCAAGATAAAATGCCTGCTTAAAAATCAGCTTATTTTATTTACATTAAACACACACACACACACACACACACACACACACACACACACACAC